>RJWM01020555.1:0-36947 GCA_004363535.1 Dasyprocta punctata | reverse complement strand
TCCCAATCAAAATACCACTTGCCTACCTCACAGAGCTAGAGAAAGCATTCCTGAAATTCATCTGGAACCAGAAAAGACCTAGAATAGCAAAGGCAATTCTGGGCAACAAAGGGAAGGCAGGAGGCATCACAATCCCCGACTTGAAACTATACTACAAAGCTACTGTGATAAAATCAGCATAGTACTGGAATCAAAACAGCCCTGAAGATCAATGGAATAGATTAGAAGATACAGACACAACTACAAACACACTTAGTCACCTCATCTTTGACAAAGGGACCAAACATGTACATTGGAAGAAAGATAGCCTCTTTAACAAATGGTGCTGGAAAAACTGGCTTTCTATATGCTGTAAACTAAAACTAGATCCACGCCTATCACCATGCACTAAAATAAAGTCAGAATGGATCAAAGATCTGAATATAAAAACAGAGACACTGAACTTACTAGAAGACAGAGTAGATAACAATCTTCATGACATAGGAGTAGGCAGAGAGTTCATGAACAAAAATCAAGTTGCACAGGAAACACTTTCCAGAATCAACAACTGGGATCTCATCTTACTAGAAAGTTTTTGCATGTCAAAGGAAATCTCCAACAGAGTGAAAAGAAAACCCACGAATTGGGAAAATATCTTAGCCAATTGTCCATCAGACAAAGGACTTCTATCGAAAACATATAAAGAATTATAAGAAATCAGGCCCCTAAAATTCAAAGACCCAATCCAAAAATGGGCATCTGAGATGAATACACACTTCTCACAGAAAGAAATACAAATGGAAAATAAATTTATGAAAAAATGTTCAACATCAATGGTCATTCGAGAAATGCAAATTAAAACAACACTGAGATTCCATCTCACTCCAGAAAGAATGGCCAAGATTAAAAAATCAACCAACAACAAATGCTGGAGGGGCTGTGGGGAAAAAGGAACTCTTCTCCACTGTTGGTGGGAGTGTAGACTGGTGCAACCACTGTGGAAGTCAGTGTGGATATTCCTCAAGAAGCTAGGATTAGAGATCCCATTCAACCCAGTATCCCACTTCTGGGCATTTTCCCAGAAGAACTGAAAACATCATACCACAGTGATATCTGTGCACCCATCTTTATAGCAACCCAATTTGTAATAGCCAGATCTTGGAAACAACCCAAGTGCCCATCAATCAAAGAATGGATAAAAAAGATGTGGTATTTTTATACAATGGAGTACTACTCAGTTATTAAAAAAGATTACATTGAAACTTTTATAAGTAAATGGACACGACTTGAGACCATACTCATAAGTGAGATAAATCAAACCCACATGTGTAAATACTGTATTGTCTTCCTAGTGTAAGAAACTGAAAAAGTATATATGATCCAAAATCTATAACAAAAACTATGTAAGGGTAAAAAACAGCTCAAAGAGCAAAAGTAATTGGGAAGGGAAAAGGGGGAAAAAGGGAAGGGAAAAGGAAAAGATACAAATCTGTATATATGTATATGTAAGATAACTAAAATGAACACACTGCTGAATGTATTCATTATTGAGAAAGAACAATTAATACTCATGTGATTAGATCAATTTTACATGTCTGTATCTGTTAATGTAAACAACCATTTTTTTCTCTTAAATAAATTTTAAAAAAATAGTGAACCTAACACCAGTAAAATGATGTATCATGAATAGAACATGGCCATGTAACATAGTCATCCTTAATTCAAAGAGGTTTAAATACTGTCACTCTGCAAATGAGGAAACTGCTGTTATGGCGATGAAGTATCTTGTCCCATGTCACAAGGCCTGACACAAGCAGAACCAGAGTTCAAAGTCAGTCAGTCTGCCTTCATGGTCAGTGTAACTGAATGCTATAAACCCAGCTTCTAAATACAACACCCATCCCACATGTCTCTGCATGTCCACACCTGGATCACACAAAAAAAAATTTGCCTTACAAACATCTGTTTTACTCCCATCATAATACAAAAGAGGAAACAGGTGGAGAGGAATTATATTTTTCCAATCATTAGTAGTCATGGTGCTGCATGTACGTCTCAAGACTGTTGGTCTATTACTTTCTCTAAGACCTGTTCCACCTCCACATCTACTGCAACTCTGAGTGAGGATGTGTGCCTTGTATGTGCACGGGCACCAACCTATATGTGTGGATGTGTATGTGTGAAAGCACAGGGGAAATCTACCCATAGGAAGTGTATCCAAGAATTCTGTAAAGTAATTGCACCAGTACAGCAGCTGCTCCAATCAGCGCCTGTCCCACATAGAGCCTGAAGTCAGAGACAGTGACCAAAGTGTAGGAAAAGGAATGGGCCATCAGGTGGTGTAAGGTACCACAACCAGGCCCCTGAGGAACCAAGAGTGCTTTAGTAGGTAAAAATTCCCAGGGCCTTACTTCCCTGAAAAGTGTGCAAGGCTCAGAGGGCCACATGTGGCCAGCAGGGGATCATGTATCCCAGAAATAGACAGAGTTCAAGCCACAAGTCCTCCTTTCCCCAGGACAGAGCCTGATCCATGCACATGCCTCAGCAGCAGATCTGTGTTATACATGCGGTCCTGGGGAAGGAGCAACCACAGTATCATAGGAGCAAATAGGGTGCAAAACATAGCACTGCCAGGACACAGGAAATCATGATCAGAGTCATATGGAACTTTTCTGATGTGCCCTGAGGCATGAGTGCCCTAAGTTTCATTGAGCATCTGCCATTTCAGCTAAGGGCAAGGAGTGAGGCAGCACAAGACAAAAGTCACAGGTGCTATGCAAGTATTCATCCAGGTACTGGAGAGTCCTGCTCACCCTAAGGAATGTTTCCAGACAGGTGGGGTGCTACAATGCCCAGGGGTGTTGGTGGTGGAGGATGGGGGAAACAATGAAAGAGGAAAATGAGCTGAAGAATTCTGTGGAAATGAGAGAAGGAACCAGTGACTCCTGTCCATGCCATAAAGACATTAAGATAAAACTAGCTGCAAGTGGTAGCTGAGGATTTCTTCTCTAAAGATATGAAAAAACATATGAGGCTGAGAAACCTATTTACCCTGAGACCATAACTTCTGGATATTCTTATGCCAAGTTCTGTTGTTGCTGTTGTTTTATGGAAAATGATTGAATGAGGCTCTCACAAGTGTAAAGAGCTGCTAAGAGAGAAAACATGGGATAGGGACAGGCCTCTCCAGCCCCCTGAAATCCCTTTCACTCTACAAGTCTTAGCAGTAACTTGCATCATTGATACAGATGGGGCTTAATAATTAATATTCTTTTTCCCAATGGCTGCTGTGTAAGTTTTAATTGATTCCCTGGAGTCAGCCAAGTCTTCCTGCCTCCCTCAGGCCTGGTCCTTAGCTTCAAGGTTCCTGATTGTTTGCTACAAATGGAAACATCTCCATGAGGCACAACAACAATTACAGTGACAAAACACCACAGTTATTTTTGTCCCTCAACTACAAAAAAAGGAGAAAAAGTTTGCAGCCTAACAGTGAATTGATCACTTGGGGAATTTTCCTGCATTATCTCCTTTGGTGCTCATGTCAACCTTAGAGATAGGGCAAGCGGATATTAATTCTGTCAGGTTTCAGTGACAGAAAAGCAGCTCAATGACTGAAAAGCTTTTGCCCAGCAAGGAGGGAACTGGAACTTGCACCCTCAAGCAAAACCCATGGCTCTAAAACACCACCCAGTCCTGCTTATCATGTGCCATTCTTCCCTGCCAGCTCTGCCCCTATATCAGTTATTTCTCTTAAGTTGTATTTCTTTCCAACACCAAGAGGCCTCAATGTACTACACAATAACTCAAAATCACTAGTCTTCTCTAGGACTCTCACACTTCCTCATATACTGCCCTCTTGCTGCTTAGCCAGGCTGTTGAGCAGATGAAAATGTACGCTATGGAGAGGTCACTGATCCCTGACACAGACCTCCTTAGGCCCCTGTCACATCAACCACAGTTCCACCCAATTATTTGCCTCCTTCTCCTCACTCCATTCCTGCAGCTAAAAAGGTGCCTGCTACCTGTATTTATTTATTCATAGTGTTGTTGCATAGTGTAAATAACACACCTCAACATAAAACAGCACATTAAAATCAAAGACTAATAATAGAAATAGAAAGGAAATAAATTTTTAAGAAAGGTTCTATCATATGGTGAATAATCATCTTGATAATTTGCCACCTTCTGTTTGCTAGTATCTTACTGAGGATTTTTGCATCTATGTTCATTAGGGAGATTGGCCTGTAGTTTTCTTTTTGGTTGAGTCTTTCCCTGGTTTTTGGTATCAGAGTAATACTTGCCTCCAGGAATGAATTAGGGAAGATTCGATTTCATTAAAATGTTTGAGGAGTATTGGCATTAAATATCTTGTAGAATTCAGCAGTGAATCCATTAGTACTGGGCTTTTTTTGTTGTTGGTAAATTTTTAATTAAATTTTCAATCTCATTAACTGATACAGGGCTTTTTAGAATTTTTATGTCTTTTTTGGTTCAGCTTCGGCAATTCATACATACCTAGGAATTGTTCCATTTCTTCTGTGTTTTCCATCCTATGAGAGTAAAGGTTTTCAAAGTAGGTATTGATGTTCTTCTGAATTTTCACAGGATTTGTAGCAATTTGACCCTTTTCATCCTTTGATGCATGAATTTGACTTTCTTTTTTTATAAGATTGGCTAAGGGTTTATCAATTTTATTTATTCTTTCAAAGAACCTACTCTTCAATTTTTAGTTCTTTGTATTGTTTTCTTGGTCTCCATTAACTTAATTTCTTCTCTGATTTTTATAATTTCCTCCCTTGTATGGATTTTGGGTTTGTCTTGTTCTTCTTTTTCTAGAAGTTTGAGGTACAACATTAGGTTGCTTATTTATGCTTGTTCTGTTTTCCTGATGTGAGAATTCACCATGATAAATTTAATATTTCATAGTAACATCATTCTTACCAAACCTTTTATTTTGTCAAACCAAACTTATGGTATGTATTAGTTGCTTTTCGCTCGTTGCCGAGACAAAATACCTGACACCCAAAATTAGGAAAGGAAAGGTTTATTTCTTACACTTTCTTGGAAGTTTCAGTCCTTACTTAGTTGGCTCCAAGGTAGCATGGCGTGGTGGGGCTGCCATTCATGGCAGCCGCAAGCAGCAAGCCTGCTGGTGAGACAGCAAGAGAGTGGGAGCGAACAAGAGGAAGACCCGCCTCATTTACACTGTATGTCAGCTCACCCCTGGGCAGGTACAGCACTCACATTGCCAATAACCGTGCCAGACTCAGCCCCATCAAAAGTATATTAGGACTTGGGGGTACATAGTATATCACCCAATACATGGCATTTCCTTCATAAATATGCATTTCTAAGAAATTAAGATTTCCTTCATTTCTGAGTCACTATTTTATTTATTGCTTTAGAGAAGAAAGAAAATCAGTAATATTTTAAAATTGATAAATTACAGATGGTTGCAATTATATCAAAATAGTAATTTCTTTTTCTAAAAATGCTACCAAAACTAATTTTAAAAACTCATGAAAATAGCAAAAATATAAAGCAACAAAAGTAGACGTATATTAAAGAAACATATTAAACCAGTCCCACCCCGCTCTCATGGGAAGTTTTTGTATCTTTGCCAATTTTGAAACACAGTTATTTTGAAAATGATCTTGTATACCATTCACCATCAGACATCAGGCTTGTAAGAGAAAATTGTCTCCCCCCAAGTCAGTATACATCAGTATACATCTTAGTTGCCCAGGTAATAGTTCCTGTTCCAGATCTGGTTGCCCCTGTCTCTTAGTAATGACTGGTCACTGTGATGCATAACTGGTCACTATGACACACACTGTATAAACCAATCCCCAATTGACAAGCCATTCTGCCTCTGTATTTCCTGCTTGCTTACTTCCTGCTTGTTTAGCCAGTATAAGGCCTAGATCACCAGAGATCAGGACCTGATACTTTGGGAATGGTCCTGATCAGTACCAATTGACTTAACTAAATCCGCTTCCAAATTCTGGCTGCTATTTGAGTGTTTCTGCTTGCTGTTGCATCTGATGCTTTGGCGGGGAAGACCAACTGTGCTGACCTCACTGGTCACCAGTCATGGCCCTCAAAGACAGAGCAAGGACCTCTACAGGTCCCGATAGGAAAGCACTCCCTTGAGATTTCTTGAGTTCTCCTCAGAGACCTGGAGGAGGATTCATGGCCCCCAGGGGCACACCAGTTAGTCAGTTGAAGCAGAAAAGCTTGATCAATTCTTGTTAATTGAGGCCACGCTCAAGGAAAGGGGCATTGGAATGTTTAATATCTGAGTGCCTGCTGAATGAATGTGTGAGTGAGTGGAATGCACAAGGTAAGTTATAGTTTGCTCCATCTGTGCACCAAGACTGGGAAGCACTTATTGCAGTGCCTAATTGGACACTCACCTGCTGTTCCATGGTGATTGACATATGACATAATGGAGGCCTTGCACCCTTGTTAGCTAAGTCACACCTAGATCCCCATGAGGGGCACAACCAGATGAGCAAATGAATGATCTCTTTCTGAGGTGCTCGCACCCTTTGTCTGTTGCACCATCATTCAAGGATACACAACATATACTGTAGGGAGATAGAATGGAAACTAGTTAAAACCACAGTCCCTGACTGCAGGTAAAGAAGGATTTTACTGAGTTGAAAATGAAACCAAATTGTTCCCTGAATCTCAAAAAAAGGAACAAGTGGCCCATTGTTCCTGAGAATTCCAAGTTGGCGCCTTTTTGGCTGCTGCAGTTGGCAACAACTTGTCTACATCCAGCCAATTGAACTGGTTCCAGCCAGACATTGCTTGCATTCAGCCACAGAGGACCTCCCTCCAGAGCCTTCTGCTTATATACCTATCTTGGTCAAATGGCATCATCTAATGCCCACTCAAGATGACTGTCAACAATTCCTTCTGAGTTCCACATTTTGACTGAGGAAAAATTGAACTATCAACACTGACAAATGAGTTACACCCTGTTGGGCCTGAATACACAGAATAGACTGAGCTCTAGTACATTGGGCCCCCAAAAGCCTGCAGTCATTACAAAAATCAGTGGCAAACTTGTGACTTTCCTGGTAAACAATGGAACAGAACTCTCTGCTTTCAAAAGTTCCCTCAGTCAAAAAGTTACCATCACCAGGTCAACTGAGACTCTTTCTCTTGCCCCTTCTGCCAGGCACAACTCACAGCCTGGGAAGACATCTCCTTTGTACCAAGCCAGTCAGCCTCACTCTCATTTAACCCTGAACTTTCACCTTTGACTGTGCCCCAAGAGAAAGATGATACCTGCATCAGCCTGAGGCAGGTACCCACAATCCTGAAGTTCTGAAAACTCTCCTCTCAGAGGTATAAATTAAAGACTCACCTTGGGGCATGGCCATCAGTGATACTGCTACAAAGGCAAGCAGAAACACTGAAACAACACTTGGGATTTGGAGGCAGATTTATTTATATCAATGGGCACTAATTGGGATCATTCACAAAATATCAGGGCCTGATGTCTGGTGACCTACAGTTTATATTGGATAAGTAAGTGAGAAGTACAGAGACAGAATGGTTTGTCAGCTAGGGATTGGTTTATACAATCTGCATCACAATAACAAGCTATGCATCACAGTGACCAACCACTTCTAAGAGACAAGAACAACCAGATATGCGACTGGAACTATAACCTGGGCAACTAAGAAATTGGAGTAAACTGGTTGTGGGCATTTTCTGCTACATTTCCACCTCTCTTAGTTCCCCCCACAAATCTTTGCTGGGTATATTACACATGACCTGAAACAAGGCCCAACTAGAATCTAGGCCTGTCTGTTAGTGAAGGAGTTAAGTCTTCATATTTTAGGTGCAGGCACGTGTACCACAAGGCTGTAGCTGGCAGAAGACCGGGGCAAGATGTATGGAGGACAATCATGGTGGTATTGGCAGCTTGAAGACCTTGAACTGACTTTACAGGCTGGAGAGCTGTACTGTGATAGGTTCTGCTAGCTTGGGGCTTAGCATCCCCCCAACTTGGTACTGGACCCAGAGAAACAACTTAGCTCTCCAAGAGTAAACTCCAAGTTTTCCTTCTCATTCCAGAGATATAAGCCTCCCGCTCCCTTTTGCACCTGCACCAAGCCCTCTCCAATCCCAAAACTCAACAACGCCTCAAGCCTCCACCCCCAGACCCCAGTAAATCATTCTGTCTCCTGCTTTACACAGGCAGATGCTCCCTCAAATCACCTGTCACTATGTCATTTTGCCCACCTCCCCAAACTCCTCCCCCAGCCAAAGTTGATAAAGGTAACTACACTCCTTTGTTCTTATTGAGAGCTTTATACCACCCACCCTGCCCCTAAAGCTCTCCCATGCCCTCCACATTAAAGGCCTCCTCCTTATCTCTCTCGTTCTTATTTTCTCTGCGCTACTTCAGATTTAGTGACTTTAAAATAGTCAAACATACTGTTTGATGCATGTGGGAGTTGCCTTGGGACAGCTCAATCACCAAAGGGGCATAATTGATAGCAAGCCCTGGGGGGGGTGAGACCTTTGTCCGTACTTCTGGAAATCAGTCTCTCAAAATTTTGTGGTTGTGATTTTTTTATTTTAAAGACAAACATAAGAAATAAACAATTAAAAAAACAACAAAAGCAAAAGAACAACAAAAAATGGTGATATAGGATTTCAAAACAAGATGATAGGAATTTAACAATGGATGCTGTATTGTATATTGTTATTCTTAAAGTAATTGCTCAGGCTACCAGATACAGGCATGCAAAATTGATCAAATAATATAATTCCTCAGGGTTATGATTATCAGGCATTTCAGGCTGATGTAGGTGCTATTCTCCCTCCCAGGGTAGTCAAAATCAATATCAGGTCTGGAACCTGAGTATGAAGAATGCTGGCCATGTCCCAGGATAGCTATAGGACACTCAAGCATGTACAGAAATTGATGTTTGCTAAGTTAAATTATCTTCATTTGTAGATGACGATACTCTACATAGAAGACCCCAAAAACTCCATCGAAAGATTTCTAGATTTAATAACCAGATTCAGTTGAATAGCTGAATATGAAGACAACACTCAAAAATTAATAGAACTCTTATACACAAATAACAAACTTACTGAGAAACAAATTAGGGAAACCACAACTTCCATAATAGCATCCAAAAAAGAAATACTTAGGAATCAAACTAAAAAGCTAGTAAAAGATCTCTACCTTGGAATGGGGAAAAAAAACAAGTTTTATCATCTATATGTACAAATTAGCCATGATGAATATGATATATATATGTATATATATATATATAATGTACTGATATCTGATAGAAAAAAAGATCTCTACATTGTAAGCTGCAGTACTCTGAAAAAAGAGATCAAAGAGGACATCAGAGAATGGAATGATATCCCTTCTCATGGGTAGAAAGAAGCAGCATGGTAAAAATGGTCGTGCTCCCAAGATTGTTACACAAATTTAATGCAATCTCAATCAAAATATCATTATCATACTTCACAGAACTAGAGAAAACATTCATAAAATTCATTTGGAACTAGAAGAGACCTAGAGTAGTGAAAACAATTCTGGCAACAGAGGCCAAAAAGGGAGATTCACAATTCTTGATTTGAAATTATACTTCAGAGCTACTGTGATAAAAACAGCCTGGTACTGACAATAAAATAAAACAAAACAAACAAGCAAAATAGACCTGAGGATCAATGAACAGATTAAAAGAGGCAGAAACAACTTCAAACACACTCAACCATTGTTATGGTTTACATTCCTATGGCCCCGCCAAGTCTCATGTAGTCATGGCATGGATGTGACTGAGTCTAGCATTCATGATTGGTTTGTTGTCTGGCACTGGGATTGGGGGTGTGAGTGCAGTTCCTACCCAAGAGTGGAGCCAACATACAGTGTAAGGGTGGGAAGAAGGCATGTGGTCTCTTGTGTGGTTCACACTTTGCTGTTTGCAAACACTATGAATGGCTGGCCCTCAGCCACGCCACCCTGCCTTGCAGACAGCTGAGTATGGACTGAAGACCCCAAAAACTGTAAGAAATAAACCTTCCCCTCCCTAATTTTGGGCATCAGGTATATAGTCTCAGCAACAAGAGAAAAGTAACTAACACAGAAATTGGTATGAGGCATGGGGTCATTGCAGTGACTATACCTGACCATGTGGCTCAAGAGCCTTTGGAAATGGCTTGTGGGAAGAGTTTGGAGAAGTTTGAAGATGTCACCTGAAAGAGTGGCACTGGAACAGCTTAGGCTGTTCTGCAGGGGAGATTCTTCTCAGAGTTCAGAAGACCAGAAGGTTGACAGAAAGTCTGCCAGTAAAGACCAGGTTCAGGAGTTTTCTTCTAGGAAAAAGGACTGCATTGGTTGTTGGACTCCACATGATGCATATCGTGGGTTGGCAAAAAGTTTGTCTGTGTTTTGTTCCTGTCCAGAGACTTTGCCTGAGACTAACATTAAGGGTGGTGGACTGATGAATCTGGCAGAAGGAATCTCAAGGCAGTCAAATGTTGAGGCAATGGCATGGCTATTGTTGGGGGTTTTTAGCCAGATTTATGTTGTGAATCAAGAGCAAAGAGCCCAGCAGGATGATTTAAAGCATTGTGAGTTTGGCCAGAAAGCTGTGAACTGTGAAGATAGAGCTGAGACCTCAATTGCTGAGAAGGAACAAAGAAATTAAAAAGATGGTTTTGGGGCATTGCAGGAAGCAGCGGGTCTCCACCCTTTGCAGCCTCAAAGACTTTGCTTGGAGGAGAAAGCCACAGAGGGCCACATTCCAGCGTGGTAGTGGCATAGAAAATCTGTTCCTCGCAATCAGGTTCAGAGAGCTCAGTGATCCAGGCACTCGACCCCTACAGCCAAGAGATAGGAAAGCCTGGCTACTGCTCCAGCTGGCAGTGGACCTTGGCAGCATCCATACAGCACTGGTTTTCAGTGCAAGGAAAATGCATAAGTTCTTAGGTTAAGGCAGCTTCCACCCCAATTTCAGAGGGCATGGGGAGCCAGGAAGTATGCCCCTGAGAGGGCAATATGTAAAGATGCAAGAGTGAAGCCAAAAGTGCAGTGGAGACCCCAGAAGCTTGGAAAAGCCAAGAACGTGGATCATCCAAGGAAAGCTGCAAAAACCGAGCAGAATGGGCTTAAGAGAGAAGCTGTAGGAACTGGAGTCCCTGGAAGTGCCACAGGGGTTGAATCAATCAAGCCTTTTGAAGCTTGCAACCAGATTGCTTCAGATGCTGAGTATGGAACTCCAGGACTTAATGTTCACCCGGCTGGATTTTGGACTTATTTTGGTTCCAATGCTTTGTAGTCCCCTGTGTGTAACTTCTGGAATGGTAATGTTTATCTTGGGCCTTTGCATATTGGAAGTGTTTAACTTGTTTTCATTTGTACAGGGGGTTACAATTAAGAGTTGGCCATAGATCTCAGAGGAGATTTAGGACTTGGACTTTTCAGCAATGCTAAAACTGTTAGGACTGTGGCAACTCTTGGAAATGGACTAAATGTCTTCTGTAAACAGGATGTACATGAGTCTTTAGTGGGTTGGGGTGGAATGTTATGGTTTATGTTCCTATGGCCCCACCAAGTCTCATGTAATCATGGCATGGACACAGCTGAGTCTAGTGTTCATGATTGGTTTGTTGTCTGGCACTGGGATTGGGGGTGTGAATTCAGCACCCGTCCAGGGATGGAGCTGACATGCAGTGTAAGGGTGGGAAGAAAGTATGTTGTCTCAATCTCTTGCACAGTTCACACTTTGCTGTTTGTGGCCTCCATTAATGGTTGGCCTCAGCCATGCCACCCTGCCTTGCAGCCAGCCAAGTATGGGCTAACACCCCTAAGAACTGTAAGAAATAAGCCTCCCCTTTCCTAATTTTGGGCATCAGATATTCCATCTCAGCAGTGAGAGAAAAGTAACTAAGACAGCCATCAATCTTTGACAAAGGGGCCAAACACTTTCACTGAAAGAAAGCCCTTTTAATAAATGGTGCTGGAGATGTGGGACCCAGGAGAAGAAATAATAAGCCAATTTGTCCTTCTGGTGAGCCAGAGGCAGCCATACAAGACTTAGGGGGAGAAACAAAGAGCCAAATCACCCTTTTGTGAGCCAGAGGCAGACACGCAGGACCTGGGAGAAGAAGCAAGAAGCCAATTTAACCTTCTCATGAGCCAGCCAGTGCACAGGCTGGGAGACAAGCAAACTCCCCTTAACCACCCAAAAGCAACCAGCTGATTTGGAGGAACACAAACTGAGTTGATAGCAACTGTTGTTAAAAAAAAACTTAATGCTTTTATTGTATGATTGATTTTACAGGCATAAAGTTGGTAGCCTGCGCATCTATTTAGAGGATAACAATGTGCAATATAGCCACTATGGGGGATTTCCTTCTGTCTTGTTTTTGAAATCCAGTATTGTTCTCACTTCTTTGTTTTGTTCCATTTTATTATTTTGTTTTATTCAATATTCTGTTTTCATTGGTTTTGTTCTATTTGGTTTTGTTTGATTTAATTATGTCTGATAGTATGGGAATCAATTTTGAAGATAGCAAGAGGCATCATGGTAGCCATTGTTGATTTACTATTATACTATTTCGAAGTCCTATATCACTGTTGCTGCTTTGTTTTGATTGACTTTATTCTGTTTCATTTTGTTTGGTTGTATTCTCTTTAAAATAAAATAAAATTTTAAAAATGGTTCTGGAAAAATTGGCTTTCCACATGCTGAAAGATAAAACTAGACACACATATAGTGCCAGGCACTAAACTAAAATCAGTAGTCTTTAATTTTCTGAGTCACATTCCTCTTTGCCCCTCTTTACAGTCTGTGAGTTTGTATGGAGGTTACTCAGTCCAAGGGGACCTCTCTCCTCAATCCCCTGATTGTGACAGCTGTTTGTACTGTGGCATCACACCAGGAAGTGTATGGTTCTTAGGATCTTATTGTAAATTCCTTCTCGTTGAAGACCAAAGTTGGTTACCTGATGTTGAATGGACACTGCTACAGTCCAGGCATACCAGGCAGAGAGTCACATGAGCTTAGAACACCCCAGGTAAACTCACATTGCCTGGAGACTGGTGCTAGAGGTCAGAGCCTCTGATGGGTCTAGGAATGCAGCAGGACAATGAGAGCTGGGTATAGGTGCAAGTGAGCCCAGAGTGCTGAGTACAGACTCAAACCAGACCAGTGTTAGCTCTGTGTGTCAGATAGACGTCCCAATTGGTGTGGGATAAATTACAGACTCCTGGTGGTGACTGGGTGTGCCCCAGATCCAATACAGAAGACTCCTGGCACAGGCAGCAATTTATCTGAGAATGTGTGACTGGGGATGGAGCAGTTCCTGTGAGGCTAGACCCTGCTGCATTGCCAGAGACCCTCCAGCTGTTTGGGAAGTTCTCAAAATGACTGTTCCCTTGGTAGGTGAGGGTGGAGGCTCTGCAGGTCAATCCTCCTGGACCACTTTCCCTCTTCTAAACTGTTAGGAAAAAGAAAAGAAGAAACCGAGGTATGAACTCAACAGGACAGGTGTATTATAGAACAAACCTGAGAGGGATCGCGCTGGCACCGGAGACCAGACAAGCTGCACTTTTATGAGCTATGGGATCTTCCATAGGATCACAGGTAATGGGGAGTTGAGGGGAACAAGACTTGAGAGAGCACAGCAATAATGGCTGCCCAAGGACAAGGCTTGGGAATGCGCAGGGAGCAGTGGTTACTATGAATAGCAGGGCTGATAGTGTTGAGTCCCCAGGTGCAGCTATGGTGGGTGGGGTGGCTTAGAGGGGTCTCTCATCAGGATGGTGGTGGTCAGATTCCTTCATAAATGTCTATGCATTGTTTTGTTTAATCTACAAGTCTCTTCTTTCAAACTGATTTTTTGCATCAGCTTGTATGTCTCTCCCCTTCTTCCAATCACATCAGAGACTCTCAGACGTGCCTCTGCCTCTACTCAGCCATGTTGCATCTTCTTTCCACAATTTCTTAGCTGTCATTTGTGTTAACAAATAATATCCCTAATCTGCCCCATTTCCTGTTTTGATGATTAAACTGAATAATATATTAACAGTTAACAGTGCTTCATGCATAGCAGATGTTCAGTTTATGACACATTTTATAATAATAGCAATCCAAGAAAGGTTGAAGTTAGGTATTAGTCTTGAAATCACTGAAGAAAATTCTCAAACATTTGTTTTAAAATCATAAAATTACAAAGAAATTGTATCTTTGATAATGTTAAACACATTTATCTTTTTAAAAATAAGTGAAAGTAATATTTCTTTAAGTATTCAGATGCTATTATTCTAGTGACAGAGCTATATAATTGGAATATAAATATATTTTTCAAAGGAATTATTCCTCATAAGGAATTGTCATGATAGTTTGGCAGTTTGTATTACATATGATTCAAAACAACCTGCTAGTTTGCAAGGTCTTCATGATTGTTTTGATATAATTTCTTTTACTGTGATAAACACGATGGTACTTTCTACTGTCATGCTGGAAACAGTAAACCTACTTTTTATTAAGTAGCAAAGACTAAAGGGCATCTGTTGGGGTTTTTTGATTGTTGTTGTTGTTTTCATTGTGCTTTAATTTTTCTTATTTTTCCTTAGGGATGTTATCCCTTAAGACTTTTTTCTTTTTTTTTTTTTTTTTTTTTTTTTTTTTTTTTTTTTTTTTTTTTTTGACACCTGGGGTTGAACTCACAACCTCGCACCTGCCAGACAGGCACTGAAGCCACCGATCCAAACCCCTAGTCCTAGTTTTTTGAGGCAGGGTTGCACTATGTAGCCCAGGCTTTGTGCTCGCATTGTAGCCCAAGCTGGCCTCAAACTCACAATGCTCCTCCTACCTCAGCCTCCCAAGCCATAAGATTTTCCATAGAGAAGCATTTGCACCTTTTAAGTAATTGGAAATGAGTAATTCCTAGCTTCCATTAAATCCTCTCATATCATAATCTTTGTGATGGTTGTGAGATGAGATAGTTAGACATTTTATCTTACTATTTATCTGGCTTTAAAAGAAGACTTCAATAGAAATCTTTATTATTCAAGGCAGATATACAACCATGTAGTCATATACATCTGACAGTGAAGAAAAGTTACTAAATTATTAAATCCTATGTATCTTTCCTCTCTACTTGGAACTAACCTGAGAGATAATTTTAAGTCAGTAGTCCTACCAGTGAAACTAAATATCATTTTCTAATGAGTGTATTTTCTTTTAATTGTGGTTATTTCTGTATTCTGGAGAGAAAAAGATATCAACTTGTACTTCTAGTGGTAGGTAATACAGTGGTAGTTTTCTTTCAATAATATAGGAATAATTGCACATACCATGTAAATTACCCAAATGCAATAAATAATCATTTAAACCTAATAATTTACTTTTTGTTTTGTGAAGCACTAATAATTGCTCATTTTCTGTATTGTGAATTTATGAATGCAAAAAGATGAATTTTCAATTATGTACTGAAACTCTTATCTCTAGTGCTTTCATTGTTCAAACCAAACACTGCACTGGAGTACATTTTTCCTATACAATTAACTTCAAACATTTAAGTACATTTTTAAAAATAGGAAAAAATAGCACTTTTGGAACTGCTGATGCTGATTAACACAAGTGAGCAATGACAATTGTTGATAATTACTAATTGCCAAATTTGTACTCCTTGAAGAACACATGTCTACCTCCTGACTTTCAAGCTATGCTGATACCCATATTTAAAGAACAGAAACACTCAATGTATTTTGCAGAAAAAACAGATGTTAGAACACAGCCAAGTTAACAAAATGAAAAGTACTATATCTAGATGAGATTAAGAATGACTTTGATTCCTATGTTGTTCTTTGAGATATGACCTTTCCACTAAAGCCTGAAGATTTTTTCTTTAAAAATTAGTATGAGAGGAGAAGAAATATACTGAAGAAAAGTGAAATCAGAAAACAGTTTCTTACTAAAGGGATAAAACTGATAAATGAAATAACATAGGGTTCTTTAATTTATAAAGAGATAATGACCTAAACCATGCAAATGAAAAATAATCTGTATTAAGCACTGAAATAAAAAGAAAAATATCAAAACTGGCAAAAAATATTGATTTATAAGTTTTAATTAATGAGATGAAGTGTACTTTTAAATACTTATTTTAAAAGAGGGAAATTTGAATAAAAATATGTTGCAATTGATTATTTACTTTGATACAGTATTAAGAATGACTTGATTTTGTAAAGTAAAAACATGTTTATTTTAATTTAATATCTCACTACAAGAGAATTTTATTTTAGCACTATTTTTATAGCTGCATTCACCCTATGTAGTCATTATAAAAGGTACACTCAGTTTATACAAATGCTTTTGGAACATGGTATCTGTTATGGCTTGTGTTTGGATGTCACCTCAAACCTCTTGCAGTCAGAGGTGGGGCTTTTTCAAAGGTGGCTGGTTCTAAAATGTATGATTGATTAATGATGCAATGCTGGGATTAAGGGTGTGTGATTACTAAGTCAGCCCACTGATTGGTTTGTCACCACCCTAATACTGATAACCTGGATACAATATAAGGGACAGAAAGAGGCTTGTCTTGTCCCTTGTTTGCTTGCTTTTGCTGTCTTCTACTTCTCATGAACTTGTTCTCCTCTATGATGCCCCTCTGCTAAGTTACCCTACCTTGGAGCCAACCAACTATAGGCTGAAACATCTACAAACTGTGAGCTAAATAAACCTTTCCCCCTTTAACTTTGGGTGTCAGCTATTTTTGTCTCAGCAGTGAGAAAAGTAACTAACTGTATCTGAAACACACTGGAATATTTCTTATAGAGATGTATATTATCTGTGTCCACACTGCAAAATATTAAAGAATTTATTGTTATTTTTCAATATTTGGAATGTGTTTCATTTTTCACTGCTAAAGTGAAACATTTAGTCTATACTATATAATGGGGAGTTTGATTAATTGTTTTTGAGAGAGGTAAATTTTGCACTATTCTAAAATTGTTCTCTCTTTAGAAATTTCTTTTATCTGTTCTCATTACTGAGCCATTTTACTTTGGAAATAATTTTCATTTATCATTGTGTGTTTTCTAAGGACCTGATCAGAGCAACAGAAAGCAAAACTGTTTTTACCTACCAATAAAGTATTTACTTTAATTTTGTAATGTACAATTTCTTTGTATAATTGTACTTTTTATAGATTCCAGAGTAACGTCGTATGATAGTGGGGATAGTCAGTATCATATAATTTTGATTTTGGTGAGAGAGTACTTCTAGGATTCAATTAATCAATTATTAATGTCTGCTCACTTGGACTTGCTCTACATGGAAATCTTGATATTGTTTTAATTATGGAATCTATATGAGATGACAAATATAAACTGACATTCTCTAAGATATTTCTTTGGTTCTATATAATGTCTACAAATTAGCATAAAAAGAACACAATTATTAAACATTTGATTCATCATTGTATAACTTAAGTTAAATATAAACTATTCACATGCAATGAATAACTTTATAGCACTTGATGACAAAATTACAGCTTCATATGAAATTGAACCAAAAATATTTTGAACCATGTTTTAGTACTATAAAATGTACAAGCATATGCATTACAGCTTGTAAGTATTTAGGCATTCATGATAGAAATAATCATTAGAGAGAAAAGACAATTTTTTAACAACCATAACATATTTTCACATGCAGGCACACAGACATACTTGCACACACATACACACCTCTCCCATATTTTTCTCTCAGGTTTTATGTACTTCATGCCAATCAGTCACACTGCATTGTGTATGGCATAGCATCGCACATTTAGAGTCAATTATATGTTGCCTTGTTCTAAACTCAATATTCTGTGTCCAAGATTTATTCATATTGCATATATAACTATAGTTTAAACACTCTATTTGCAGTAAAACATGTTTCAAGTGAGCATACCATGGTTTATTTCTTTTTCATTTTTATACTTTTCTGCTTGTCTTTCAAGTTACATTTAGCTTAGTTGTTTGTACATAGTTATTTTAATATAGCAAGCAATCACAACTTTTTCTCTGTATACTGAAGTATATTAATCAAATGAAAATTATTTATTCTTAGAAGGTATTACATGGATTTTTAATTAGCTACATTAGTTTTTTCAATTTATTGATGTTAGAACATAGGTATTAACAGCATTTAGGTTTTTTGTATCTATTTTTGTAGTTTATATTTAATAGTTGAGTATTTCTTCAGAAAAGTATTCTATTTCTTAGTATCTAATTTCACTTTCATAAAAATGCCAGAAGATGTATATTTTTTATTATTTTAAAAGCAAAAAAAGATAAAAATGATACAGAATTTCAAAACAAAACAATAGGAAATCAACACTAGTTAATATATTGCATAGTTATCTTCAAAGCAGTTGTTCAGATTACAAGATTTAGGCTTGAAAAAATGTTCAAACAATGAAAACACAAACTGTTCTTTTTGAGAAACTAACAGAGATTAGTAGTATAGTTATCTATCTTGCATATATATACATAAACACATATATATGTGTATACATATATACATATAACCTTGTCCTTTCTTTCTTTTCTCCTTTTCCTTATCCCAGTTGTTCTAGCCTTTTGAGCACTTTCTTTCCCTTTCATTTTTGCAATATCTATTGTAAAATTTGGGTCTTATTTACTCTTTTTGGGGGGGTCTTATTTACTCTTTCAGGTTTTTTTACACTAGGGAGACAATGCAATATTTACACATACAAGTCTGATTTATTTCACTTATGAATATGGTCTCAAGTTACATTCATTTACTTATAAAAGCCTAAAGTCTATCCTTCTTTATAACTGAGTAATACTCCACTGTATAAAAATACCACATCTTTTTTATCCGTTCCTTGGTTGACAGGCATTTGGGTTGTTTCCAAGATTTATCTATTACACATTGTGCTGCTATAAACATGGGAGCACATATATCACTGTGGCATGATGTTCTCAATTCTTCTGGGAAAATACCCAGAAAGGGAATACCTGAGTCAAATGGAACCTCTAATCCTAGTTTTCTGAGGGCCCTCCACAGATTTCCACAGCAGTTGTACCAGTGTACACTCCCACCAACAGTGAAGAAGGGTTCCTTTTCCCCCACAGCCCAACCAACATTTGTTATTGGTTGATTTCTTGATGACACCCATTCTTTCTGGAGTGAGA
The DNA here is from genome assembly GCA_004363535.1 of Dasyprocta punctata. NCBI lineage: Eukaryota > Metazoa > Chordata > Mammalia > Rodentia > Dasyproctidae > Dasyprocta > Dasyprocta punctata. Next base: position 17,764 of record RJWM01020555.1, on the reverse strand, counting down.
TGGAATCTCAGTGTTGTTTTAATTTACATTTCTTGAAAGACCAGTGATGCTGAAATTTTCTTCATGTGTTTATTTGCCATTCATATTTCTTCATCTGAGAAGTATGTGTTCATCTCAGATGCCATTTTATTATTGGGTCTTTGAATTTGAGGGGGCTGTTTTTCAGTTCTTTGTATGTTCTAAGTATAAGTCATTTGTCTGAGAGACAGTTAGCTAGAATTTTTCCCATTCTGTTGGTTTTCTTTTCACTCTGTTGGTGATTTCTTTTAATGTGTGAAATCTTTTTAATAAGATCCCAGTTGTTGATTCTTTGAAGTATTTCCTGTGTGGTTTGCATTTTGTTCATGAACTCTTTGTCTACCCCTATGTCTTCAAGATTTTTACCTACCTGGTCTTCCAGTAGATTTACTATTTCTATGGGCTGGGGATATAACTCAGTGGCACAGTGTGCCTGCCTGGCCATCACAAGGTCATGAGTCTGATTCCCAGTACCAAAAAAAAAAAAGATTTAGTGTTTCTGTTTTAATATTTATATCTTTGATCCATTAGACTTTAGCTTACTGCATGATGACAGTCCGGTCTAGTTTTAACCTTCTGCATGTGAAATAGTCAATTTTTGCAGCAGCATTTTTTAAAGAGGCTTTCTTAAACAGGGCTTGGTGGCACACAGCTTTAATCCCAGCACTTGGGAGGCTGAGGCAGGAGGATCGTTGTGATTGCAAGACCAGCCTGGGCTACAAAGTGAGTTCATGGCCAGCCTGAGCTACATAGTGAGACCCTGTCTCAAAAAATAAGGCTGGGGATTTAGCTCAGTGGTGTAAGCACCTGCCTGGAAGGCGCAAGTTTGTGAGTTTGATCCCTGGTACCAAAAAAATAAATAAAAATAAAGAGGTTTTCTCCCAGTGAATGCATTTGGCACCTGTATCAAACATAGGGTGACTGAATATCTTTGCAATTGTGTCTGCATCTTCTAATCTGTTTCACTGATCCTGTCTGGTTTTTGCCAGTACCATGCTGATTTTATCATGGTAGCTTTGTAGTATGATTTCATGTTGGGGATTGTGGTACCTCCTGCCTTGTCATTGTTAACCAGAATTACCTTTGTTATTCTAGGTCTCTTCCATTTCCAAGTGAATTTTAGTTCTGTGAGGTATACTAATGGTATTTTGATCGAGATTGCATTAACTGTGTAACAATTTTGGGAGTATGGCCATTTTCACAATATTGGTTGTTCCTATCCAAGAGAAAGGAATATCTTTCCATTTTCTAATATTCTCTTCAATATCCTTTTCCAGAGCACTATAATTTTAAATATGTAGATCTTAGCCAGGCAATGGTGGTGCATGCCTGTAATCCCAGTGCTCAGGAGGCTGAGGCAGGAGGGTCATGAGTTCCAGAGCAGCCTGGGTTACAAAATGAGCTCAAGGTCCACCTGAACTGTAGAACGAGACCCTGTCTCAAAAATATAGATAGACAAATAGATGATTGATAGATAGATAGATAGACAGGCAGATCTTTTACATCCTTTGTTAGATTGATTTCTAAATATTTGATTTTTTGGATGCTATTATGAAAGATGTTATTTCTGTAATTTCTCTCTCAGTAAGTTTGTTTTTTGTGTACATGATGCCATTGTTTTATGAGTGTTGACTATATATTCGGCAATGCTGCTGAATTTGCTTATTAGCTATAGGAGTCTTTTGGTGGCGTTTTTGGGGTCTTCTACGAAGAGTATCATGTCACTGGCAAATAATGACAATTTAACTTGTTCCTTTCCCATTCATATGCCTTTTATTTCTTTCTTTTGTCTAATTGTTCTGGCTAATGTTTCCAGAACTACATTGAGTGGAAATGGTGATAGCAGACATCCTTGTCTTGTTCCTGATTTTAGAGTGGAAGCTTTCAGTTTGTGTTCATTTAGTATGATGTTGACTGTTCATTTTTCATAGATGACTTTTATCAAATTGAGATAGAGACCATCTATTCCAATTCTCTGTATGGTTTTTATCATGAATGAGTGTTAGACTTTATCAAAAGCTTTTTCTGCATCTAATGAGATGATTATGTGATTTTTGTCTTTGACTGTTAACATGGAGTATTACATTTATTGATTTGTGCATCTTGAACCACCCCTGCATTCTTGGGATGAATCCCACTTGGTTGTGCTGTATAATTTTCTTGATGATTTGCTGCCTTCTGTTTGCTAGTATTTAACTGAGGATTTTTGCATCTATATTCATTAGGGAGATTGGCCTGTAGTTATCCTTTTTGTTTGGGCCTTTCTCTGGTTTTGGTGTCAGGGTACTATTTGCCTCCCAGAATAAATTAGGGAGAATTGCTTCCCTTTCAATTTCATTAAAGAATTTGAGGAGCATTGGTGTTAAATCTTCTCTAAATTTCTTGTAGAATTCATCATTTAATGCATCAGGAACTGGACTTTTCTTTGTTGGTAAGTTTTCATATGTTCCTAGGAATCTGTCCATTTCTTCTGTGTTTTCCAGCCTATGCAAGTGAAGATTTTCAAAGTAGGTATTGGTGATCTTCTGACTTTCCACAGAATCTGTAGTGATTTTACCATTTTCATTCCTCATTGCATGAATTTGAGTTTTTCTTTCCTTTTCTTAATAAGATTGGCTAGGGGTTTATCAATTTTGTTTATTCTTTCAAAGAATCAATTCTTTGAATTGTTAATTCTTTGTATTGTTTTCTTAGCCTCAATTGCATTAATTTGTGATCTGATGTTCATAATTTCCTCCCTTCTATGAGCTTTGGCCTTCTTTGTCTAGAAGCTTGAGATATAATGTTAGGTTGTTTATTTGTGCTTGTTCTGTTTTCCTGATGTGAGAATTCATTGCTATATATTTCCCTCTTAGAATTTCTTACATTGCATCCTACAGGTTCTGGTATGTTGTATCTGCATTTTCTTTGAATTGCACATATTGCTTAGTTTCTTCTTTAATTTCATCTGCGATTCATTGGTTGTTCGGGAGGGTGTTATTTAATTCCCATGAGTTTATACAGTTTTTGTAGTTTCTTTTGCCATTAATTTCCAGTTTCATTGCACTATGGTCAGATAACATGCAGGGGATAATTTCAACTCCTTTGCATTTACTTAAGCATGTTCTATAGCTAATATGTGGTCTATTTTAGAGAACATACTATGTGCAGCTGAGAAGAATGTGTATTCTGATGTTGTTGGGTGGAACACTGTAAACATCTAGTGAGTCCTTTTGTTCACAGGTTTGATTCAGTTCTGTTATTTTTTGGCTGACTTTTTTGCTAGTTGATCTATCTCTTTGTGATAATGGCATATTAAGGTCCCCTGTTACAACTGTGTTATTGCATGTTTGATTTTTCATGTGTATTATTAAATGTCTTATATAGTTGGATGCTCCCATATTTTGTGCATATATATTTATGATTGATATCTCTTCCTCTTGAATTTTTCCCCTAGCGAGTATGTAGTGATCTTTTTCTCTTTGGATCATTCTTGGTTTGAAGTTCACATTATCTGCAAACAGAATAGCTACCTCTGCTTTTTTCTGGGTTCCTGTCACATGGAATAATGTTTTACACACTTTTACCTTCAGTCTGTGAGTTTGTTTTTTTGTTTTGTTTTGTTTTGTTTTTTGTTTTTTGTTTTTTGTTTTTAGTTAGATGTGTTTCTTGTATACAGCATGTTGTGGATTCTTATTTCTTGATCAATTCTGCCAATCTATGTCTTTTAATTGGTGAATTGAGGCCATTTACATTGATGGTTATAAGTGATATGCACTGGCTTATCTTTGTCACATTATTTTCCTGTTGCTGGTTCCCTGCTTTTTCCCTTTGTTTAATTGCTTGCCCTGCCTGGTGATTTTTTTCTGTTGGTGTTCTGGGAATTTTGGTCATCACTATCTCTATCTAGAATATTTTTCAGTACTCTTTCTAGAGTTAGTTTGGTGGACATCAATTTCTTCAGTTGTTCTTTGTCATGGAATATCTTATTTCTCCATCAACTTTGAAAGATAATTTTGTAGGGTACATCAATCTGGGTTGAAAGTTGTTTTCTTTCATTGATGTGAAATACTTCACTACAAGCTTGTCTTGACTTAAGTGTTTGTGTTGAGAAGTGGGCCATGATTCTAATGGGCCTTCCTTGATAGGTGAGTTTTGTCTTTTTCTCTAACAGCTTTTAGTATTCTGTTTTTATGCTGAGTTTCTGGGACCTTGATTATTATGTCTGGGAGTAGATTTATTTTGGTTATGCCTGTTTGGAGTTCTACATGCCTCACTTATATGTATTTCAGATTATTTTCCCATGCTTGGAAAATTTACTGCTATTACTTCTGCAAATAATTTTTGTAGGTCATTTGCATTGACTGCTGTGTTTTCATTTACACAGTCTCATATTGTTTTCCTTGCACCATCTTGGAGCTGTTGAATTATTTTTTCATGGTTCCTTGTTATTTTTAAGAGTTGTTTCCATTTGTGATTGCTGGCTGTGATCCTGTCTTCAAGGTCTGAAAGTCTGTCTTCAATTTCATTGAAGCAGTTTTGGCAGCTTTCAATGGAATTTTTAATTTCCTGAATATCTGTTTCAATTTGCTTCCTGCATTCTATTTCTTTCCTATATTGTTCATTCAAGGTTTCCATCATTTTCTCATGCTCCTGTACTTTTTTATCTATACCTTCTCTATCTATCCTGAGTAACTCCTCCTTTCTTTCTTTACCTGAGATATTATTCCTTTTTTCATTTTATTTTAAAGATAGTAAAACCCAACAAAACAGAATAGAACAAAGTCAATCAAAACAAAGCAGTAGAACTGGTACAGAACTTCAAAGCAAGATACTAGGAAAACAATAGCTACTATAGTATATCTTGTTATCTTCACAATAGTTGACCATTCCATCAGGTATAGTAAAATCAAACCAAAAACAAAACAGAATAAAACCAATCAAAAGAATATGAAATAAAGCAAAAACAATTAATCAAAATAAAGCAAAACAATGAGAAAAATATTGGACATCAAAGAAAGACAGAAGGTATTCCCCCATATTTGCTATATTGCATACCGTCATCCTCCCAAGAGATGCTCAGACTGCTGGCCCCAGGTCTGCAAAATCAACCAAACAATACAAGCATTCAGTTACTTTATGTACCTTAGTTGCTATCAACTTAGCTGGTCCTCCAAACCAGCACATTGCTTATGGGGCTGGGGTCCTTGATTCTCAGCCCACACACCATTAGGCACATGGGAGGCACAGTTCTTTCTTTTCTTGGAGTCTGCACCAGTCATGCCACCCACCAGGAAGGCAGGCTAGTTGTCTTGTGGTTGGAACCTCCCTGACCCAACATGGTGGGTTCTCAGGAGGCACGGATATCTCACTCCCTGGAGTCTGTGCTGGTTGTGCCACTCACCAGGAAGACAGGCTAGTTGTCTTCTGGTTCGAACCTCCCTGGCCCAACATGCCTGAGACATTATTTCTGATCTGACTTCTTCTATAGCCTCATGAATTTGTTTCTCTACTTCACTTGCTATCTTTTCAGAAATTTCAGGTGTGTGAATTCCAATGTCCTCTTTTAAATGTCTCTTGTACTTGTTCCAGATGAACTGGGGATTTCAGATTGCATTTTGCTTTTTTGTTTTGCCATTTTTCACCTCTTGGTTAATATTTTGGTCTTTTCAATCCTGCTAGTCTCTACTGCCCATCATTTGTGTCTTAGGGTACTCTTGTGTGGCTGACATTCACCCAGTTGCTGGGTGCCACAGTGTTGGGAAGGGGCCAATCACCTGAATTCCTCCTGTGGGACTGGTTGGGTGAGTCCTATATTCTTGCTAGGCTGACTAACCTATGAATATTGATATGAACCAACCCTTAGCTCATATTTTTACTGTGACTCCAGAGTGGGTCAGGCTGCCATACCTACCTGTCCATGGTGTGAGCCCCAGCCAGAACCCCACTGTGTCACTTGGGGTCACACAGGCCCATCCAGGTTCCTCTGAGTGGGTGTAGACCTTGCTCATGCTCTTGTCAGCTCACCCAGGGTTCTTTGTATAGAAAAATGGCTCATCCATTCTCTCACTGACCTGCCAATGTCCTCCAGGTGTGGGGAGGGTTCACCACAGCTCTTTTCAACCCACTGAGGTCCTCAGTTGATGGGAGACTCACCATGCTCTCACTAGCCCACCAAGGTTCTCTGGGAGGCAAAGATGCCACCAAGCCTCCTGCCAGCCAACCACAGTACTGGAGATGGTGGAAGGAGTCACTGATGCTCCTCTTGGTTGCTGAAGTCTTCTGGGTGTGGGTGAAGGGTGGTCAAGGCTCCTGTCAACTGATGAGGTGTTCTGGGTGAGGAGCAGTGAGGGTGAGGCTCCCCTCAGTTACTGAGGTCATCTGGGTGAGGGGGAGGGATGATCAAGTCTTCCCTCGGCTGCTGAGGTCATGCAGGTGAGGGACAGTGACAGCTGGCACATCTTTTGGCTGTTGTTGTTTGGGTGAGGTCACCATTATATTTTTTAATTCTCTCTCTCTCTCTCTCTCTCTCTCTCTCACTCGCTTGCTCTGTGTGTGTGTGTGTGTGTGTGTGTGTGTGTGTGTGTGTCATAACAAGGATTCAATCCAGGGCCTCACGTGGCACTCTACCACTGAACAATGTTCCAAGTTCATTTTTCATTCTGTATTTTGATATGGACTAACTGAATTACCCAGGCAGGCCTCAATTTGAAGTCTTCTTGCCTCAACCCCCAGAGTAATCTCTGAGATTACAGGTGTGCAACATGCCCAGCTTTAACTTTTTAATTTAAAAGCATTTTTTACTTTCTCCACTCTTTCTTTCTCTTTTTTTTTATTTTAAAGATAGTAAAATCCAACAGAACATAACAGAACAAAGTCAATCAAAATAAAGCAGCAGAACTGGTACAGAACTTTGAAGAAAGATACTATGAAAACAATAGCTACTATAGTATATCTTGTTATCTTCAGATTAGCTGACCATTCCAAGAGGTATAGTAAAATTGAACCAAAAACAAAACAGAATAAAACCAATAAAAACAGAATATAAAATAAAGCAAAACAATAAATAAATAAATAAATAAATAATGATCAGAGTAAAGCAAAACAGTAAGAACCATACTGGGCCTCAAAGACAACAGAAGAGAATCCCCCATATTTGCTACATTGCCTACTGTCATCTTCCAAAGAGATGCTCAGGTTGCCGACCCGAGGCCTGTAAAATCAATGAAACAATACTAGCATTTAATTGCTTAATGTTCCTTAGTTGCTATCAATTTAGCCAGACCTCTGAACCAGGAGGTTGTTTATGGGGCGGGGCAGGGGGTTGTCCTTGATTCTAAGCCCGCGTGCTAGTGCCACTCGGGCCCGATGGGGTGGGTCCTCGAGGGGCCCATCCTCGTTTTTCCACTCTTTCATTTCTAGTATATATGCTGCTGAAGTGATCATGCTCTCTATTCTCTCATCTCTAATGTTCTCTTTTTTACCATAAATATGGTTTTCATGTTTCATCAAGATTTTCAGAGGTTTGAATTTTATTGATTTTTTTCCAAGTAACCCATGTTTTAAAATATACTGAGTTTTTGTTTTGTTTTGTTTTTTGTTTTGTTTTGTTTTGGAAGGATGGGTTCTTTTTTGTTGAAACAGGGTCTTGTTGTGTAGTCTAAGATGACTTCAAACTCTAGGGCATCCTTCTGCCTCAGCCTCCCCAGTGCTGGAATTATAGGTGTGCATCATCACACCCAGCTTAAATACACTACGATTTTGACTTTAAAATATAAAATTTTTTAAACGCTATCTAAAACTACAGTAGTCACAGCTTCAAATCAAACAATTCATCCACCTTTGCATCCCTGTGAATAATTCTGAGTTCTCTAGAAATTGGAAGCAGACTTGCAATATTTTAATAGCATATACATCATTTAATTTGCAATTTTACACTAGAATTTGGAGAGTGATATAAATTAAATGAATACTAATAGGAAATTAATTCTTTAATTTTGAAAATATGTAAGCAGAGTTACTGAAAAATAATGTCTATGCTTTAGTAACATCACTTTATTCCTAGCTGTTTTCAACAAATATGCTATAAACACAACTGCCTACTGTATTCCTTCCAGGTGTTCTTCACTGCATCCTAAAAGTGAACTGGAACTCAAGCATGTCCCTTTTTGGAACTGACAATCTAAAACAAATTCTGTCCTTATTGAATCCTGCAATTTGACAAAAGAGAGGTATGTATTCTTATGAAATTATGATTTTTAAGAAAATTACATAATTTACTTCATAATTAAAATGGAGCATATTTCTATTATCCAGAGTTCGAGATTTGTCTCAGCATACTTCTGTAATCAGGGACCCGTGGCACACCTGAGGCTATCTGTAACTCGATAAACACAAACCAATTGACACTGTCTGTGGATATAGACTGGTCTCTTCACTGGTTATGAGGCAGTCATTAGACATTCATATCCTCTATACACACTTCATTTGATTTTTGTAACTGAGATCAAAACTGTTTTCTAGAAGTGAAAAACTAAAATAAGAAATTAATTTTCCCAAGATCATGTAACCAGTAGTAAACAATAAATAAAAGTTCTGCAAGATCTCTGACTTTAATTCTAAACTCCTAACTTGTGTTCTGTTATTTTGGTTTGTGATACTTAGTTTAACTTCGAAAAATTCACCCTTAATCAATAAAACGGCTGCTCAAATTTTAATCTTTTAGTGTTAAATCCATTTTATAATTCTGAACAGATTCCCACCCTTGCTACACTTTTGCTTTATATTTACTCTTTTCCTCTTTGGTTCTCTAGAAACAATTATTACAAACATAAAACACTCTCAGAATGAAATTACCCCCTCCAAATCAGTACATATTTCATACACCAATAGTTTCTTATGGTTGCACACTAGAATTTGGACAATGAAATAAATTAGATGAGTGCTAATCTGAGTTTTCCTCAAGTATACAAGTGATTGTTGCAATATGAGGCAGTGTGAAAAGAAATCACCTTTTTTTCTTTTTACTTTCGTAGTATTATATGCGGAAAACAGGTTTACACTCTAAGTACTTGTAACTAGGTAGAGATGGTGAGGACATGCAATGTATATTCTATTTCCTTTTTTTCTTTTCATTTTTGTTACATTTAGCAAAATATTGAACACAAATAGATTCTCATGTATTACCTTGCTTCATAAATGTGGCTATATATGCTTAATATTCTTTTTCAATTTTCTTAGATTCAACTAGTACTTATTTTTTGTGATATTTACACATTTTCAGGTATTTATGTCTTCAACAGGAGTTCATTGAGAAGTTGCAAAAAGTAAAAGTTGGGCTCTTGGAATTGTCAGTTTCATTTGAAATTTAATGATTCAGAATCTAACTGTAGGTTTTAATTCATTGTACTGGCATGATCTTTGGATGGAAATTAATTTTAAAATTGATATCTTTGAATCCTGATGCAAGAGTGTTATTTAACTTATTTGCCAGTTGGGTACAGTATAATTACTTACAAATAACTGATAATTTGAACTGGAAGGGTGAAAATAATCAGCAAGTACAGGATTTGCAGTCAGTTTCCAAAAGCTAATTCACATCCACGGAATTTTTAAACTTTAGTGAAGTTTCTGTTATAGAGTTATATATCATAACTTTCACATTTTTGGAGAATTGTCTTTTAAATGGGTATAATGGGAGTATGAATCTTTTGTTGGATATACACCTACTCATGTACTTTAGTTTCATGCATTTTTGTTTCTAGAATTTAATTGAAATGACAAAAGAGAAATGAAGAACCATACAAGACAGATACAGTTTATCCTTCTAGGATTGACAGACAATTCTCAGCTACAAATTGTAATTTTCTTATTTCTACTTCTAAATTACATATTGACTGTGGTAGGGAACTTAACCATCATTGCCCTCACCCTGCTGGATTTGCATCTCAAGACCCCAATGTATTTCTTCCTCCGTAATTTCTCCTTACTTGAAATTTCATTCACAACTGCTTGCATTCCCAGATTCCTCATCACCACTGTAACCAGAGAAAAGACAATTTCTTATAACGGTTGCATATCTCAGTTATTTTTTTACATATTCTTGGGAGCTACAGAATTTTTTCTTTTGACTGCCATGTCCTATGACCGCTATGTTGCCATCTGCAAACCTTTGCATTATACATCCATCATGAGCAGCAAAGTTTGCCATCAGCTTGTGCTGAGTTCGTGGGTAACTGGATTCCTGGTTATTTTCCCTCCACTGATATTGGGTCTCAACTTGGACTTCTGTGCTTCGAATATTATCGATCATTTCATTTGTGATGTTTCTCCATTCCTACAACTTTCTTGCACAGACACACATTTACTAGAATCCATTGCTTTCTTCTTAGCTGTGATGACAATCATTGTCACATTATTATTAGTAATTCTTTCTTACTCTCACATCATCAAGACAATTCTACAATTCCCTTCAGCTCAGCAAAAGAAAAAGGCTTTTTCCACATGTTCTTCCCACATGATTGTTGTCTCTATCACTTATGGTAGCTGCATATTTATCTACATAAAGCCATCAGCAAAGGAAAGAGTTACTTTAAGCAAAGGAATAGCTGTGCTCAACACTTCAGTTGCCCCTTTGCTGAACCCATTCATTTATACTCTGAGGAATCGGCAAGTTAAGCAAGCCTTAAGAGCAATATTTAGAAAGATATTTTCTGATTCAGAAAAGTAACACCATTTATTGAAATAATTTACATAAAAACATAAAAAATAACAACAAAAATTAATTTGCCTCTTCTAGTTTAAGAACTGATAACTTGTATTTAAATGTGCACTTTAGCTTGCCCAATATTAGAAATGATTTCTGTTCTGCCTATTTTGATTTAACTTTTTGCTTTTCAGTGTGAAAACCTTTCTTAGTTAGACATCTAAAATTCAAAATTTGATTTTATCTAACAGCATGTTATACTAAAGTGAATGAGAAGCTTTGATTTTATTATAGAATAAAAATTATTGAAAAGCTGGAAAAAGACTTGTATTTTTTTAAAGATCCATGTTCTTAAAAGTCTTAGATGATTACAATGTTGTCATTGTTAATAAAACAGACCTGAAGATCAATGAAACAGATTAGAAGATGCAGAAACAACTCCAGACACACTAAGCTACCTTATCTTTGACAAAGGTGCTAACCACATTCACTGGAAGAAAGATAACTTTTTTTTTTTTTTTTTTTTTTTTGCGGCACCGGGGATTGAACTCACAACCTCGCGGCTGCCAGGGCAGGCGCTTAAGCCACTGAGCCAAACTTCCGGCCCTTGTTTTTTTGAGGCAGGGTCGCACTATGTAGCTCGGGCCGGCCTTGCGCTCGCGTTGTAGCCCAAGCCGGCCTCGAACTCACAACGCTCCGCCTACCTCAGCCTCCCGAGTGCTGGGATTAAAGGCGTGCGCCACCACGCCCGGCTGAAAGATAACTTCTTTAATAAATGCTGCTCAAAAAAACTGTCTGTGCATATGCTGAAGATTAAAGTTGGACCTATATCTTTCATCATGCACCGAACTAAATTCGGAATGGATCAAAGATCTAAATATTAAAACAGAAACATTAAATCCGCTAGAAGATAGAGTAGGTAAAACTCTTGAAGACACTGGTGTAGGCAAAGATTTTATGAACAAAGCCCTGATTGCACAGGAACTGTCACAAAGACTCAACAACTGGTATCTCATCTTATTGAAAAGTTTTTTGCACAGCAAGAGAAACCACCAACAGACTGAAGACACAACCCACAACGTGGGAGAAAATGTTTGCCAGCTGTTCCTCAGACAAAGGATTACTGTCGAGAACATATAAAGAACAAAAAAATCAGCCCTACCGATTTAAAAACTCAATCCAAAAATGGGCATCTGAGATGAATACACCTTTCTCAGATGAAGAAATACAAACAGCAAATAAATATATGAAAAAAATATTCAACATCACTGGTCATTTGAGAGATGCAAATTAAAACAACACTGAGGTTTCACTCCACCCCAAAATGAACAACTATTATCAAGAAATCAACCAATAACAAATGCTGGAGGGGCTGTGGGGAACACAGAACCCTTCGCCACTGTCGATGGGAGTATAGAAGTACAACCACTGTGGAAATCAGTGTGGAGAGTCCTCAAAAAACTAAGATTGGGGGTTCCATTTGCCCAGTCATTCCTCTTCTGAGTATCTTCCCAGAAGAATTAAAAACATCATATTACAGAGATATATGTGCAATCATGTTTATAGCAGCACAATTTGTAATAGCTAGATCTTGGAAAGAACCGAAATGCCCATTGACTGAAGAATGAATAAAAAAAGATGTGGTACTTTTTTTTAAGAGAAAAAAAAGACACATATAAGAAAGACAAAAAGCAAAAGAGACAAACAACTAGAGTAAATGCACAACAGTAATTTTACAAGTTTACAAAACAGGATGATAGAAACTTGACGATGGTTGCAATATTGCGTATCGTTATCTTCAAAATGGTTGTTTACATTAACAGATATAGACATGTAAAATTGATCCAATCATATGAGTATTAATTATTCTTTCTCAATAACTAATACATTCAGCAGTATGTTCTTTTTAGTTGTCTTACATATACATATATACAGATTTATATCTTTTCCTTTTCCCTTCCCTCTTTCCCCCTTTTCCCTTCCCAATTACTTTTGCTCTTCGAGCTGTTTTTTACCCTTACTTAGTATTTATTATAGATTTTGGATCATATATACTTTTTCAGTTTCTTACACTAGGAAGACAATACGGTATTTATACATGTGGGTTTGATTTATCTTACTTATGAGTATGGTCTCAAGTCGTGTCCATTTACTTATAAAAGTCTCAATGCAATCTTTCTTAATAGCTGAGTAGTACCCCATTGTATAAAAATACCAAGATGTGGTACTTTATATACAATGGATACTATGCAACCATGAAGAAGGACAAATTTGAGACTTATATAGATAAATGGATGCAACTTGAGACCATAGTTATAAGTGAAATAAATCAGACATGCGAGTGTAAACATCGTATTATCTCACTAGTGTGAGAAGCTGAAAGAAACGTGTGTGTGTGTGTGTGTGTGTGTGTGTGTGTGTGTGTATAATAAGATAGTTATACTACTGATTTCTCTCAGTTCACTGAAGAAGGTTTGCACTGGTACTGTTCGAACAATTGAATGCAGATGTCTTGCATTCTGGGTGACTGATTTAGGGGTGACAATGCACAATGTATGTACCATAGTTGTCCCCTGATGGTTGTATTTTGAAATTTTGGAGTTTTTTTCTCTTTGAAATAAAATGGATTTTTTTTAAATTTGTCATTGTTAAATGTGTTTTAAATGTTCCAAGAGAGCCTACTCTTTAAAAGTAATGTGAAGAATTATTTAATGAAATTTTTTTGCAATGTTTATTGTCACTACAGTAAGAAAGCATAATCTGCTTTGGAAAAAATCATATATATATATGTATTTGTATGATAATATTTAAGGATCTCTGTTGGGCATTTTAAAAATTGCAGTAAGAATGAAATATGATTTAATAAACAGCTCATTCTGTATACAAACTTTTTCAATAATATACAACTAAATATCATATATCTTAAATATTTCAATTAATATATTGTACAATTAGAGATATATGATGAATTATATTACCTTTCACATAATCATCAGTTTTTAATTCTATGCAAGTTTCTAGCCATGAATTACACTGAATATCAATGTTTGAGTCTTTTTTTTTTTTTTTTTCCGAAGATCGAACTCACAGCCTCATGCCTGCCTGGCAGGTGCTTAACAAAGTTTTGAGTCTTAAAATTCCTAGAGTCTGAGCATTGGGACAGAGCATGTGTGGCATGGGGTCCACTGCTCTGCGGACACCACCACCCAGCACGTGTTGAGTGTAGATGCTTGAGGGATCCTGACTATTTTGAAGCGTTTGCTGCTTCAACAGAATTGTATGCTAGAGTGAAACAGAAATCTAGGAAGATGAGTTCCTGAGTGCCTATGAGTGAACCAAAGCTGAACTGGGATGTTTCCCCAAAAAGCAGCCTGAAAACATTTTTTTCTCGAGAAAACTATAAAGAATATTCCCTGGCTCCAAGTTTAAAAGAACTACATATTTTATCTAACAGAGAGAGCAGAGGAGTTATATGGACTTTGGTTTAACATGCAAAGGTTGGTGCAAATGCCAAAGCTGTTGCAATAAATAAAAATGAATACCTACAATACTTGGATATGAGAAAACATATAAATGAAGAAGTTACTGAATTCCTAAAATTTTTGCAAAATTCTGCAAAGAAATGTGCACAAGATTATAATATGTTGTCTTATGATGCTCATCTTCACATAGAGCAAATTTTTAGAGCTTACATCAAACAAGTAAAATAGCACCCAGAACTTTATACTCTCCATGAAGTCAACAGCTTAATAGGGTTCTTCCCATTCAGAATAGATACAGGATTAAAATTAGAAAAAAACCCTTCTTGCACTGAGCAATGTAAAATTTGTGAAAACAGTATTCCCCTCAATGCCTGCAGCAGTAAAGCTCTCAAAAAGTGATATGCTTCCATCAAAAGCCCAGAACAAATAGCTGAAGCTATGCACTATGATATTAGTAAAGATCCCAATTCAGAGAAGCTTGTTTCAAGATATCTTCCTCAGACAGCTTTGACAAGCCAGTCGTTATTTACCTTATTAAATAGTCCTGGACCAGGCTACAAGGAACAGTGGGGAAATTCCAGTTTGTGTTCAAGTTATACCTGTTGCAAGTTACCAATTAAAGTAATTTATATTAATTCCCTGCTTCTTCAGAAGAAAATGACAATGAGGCAGAGACATCAAATTTTCCATGAAGTCCCATTAAAATGTATGACATCCAAAAACACATCTGTTCCAACTTCTGCAGTATTTATGGTCAGACCTAAAGAGTACACATCTGAAATGAACACATCCAGTGACATTAATGAGTTCCAAAAAATTGAGACTCTTGAAAATTTGGATCTGAATTTTGACGATGTTGTCACAGAACTTGAAACTTTTGGAGTAACCTTTATAGAACCATCCAAGTCACCTGGTCCAGCAAGTAATTGTTCAATACCTGCCATGATAAATACACTCCCAGCCCCTAAAGCAGCTGCTGCCCCTGTGGCACCAACTGTAGCAGACACCTCTGCTAACTCTAGAAGCTTGTCTCAGATTCTGATGAACAGTTGTAGAAAGAGAAACGCTGGTCATCAGTATGGAAAGTGGCTCCAGAAAGTGCAAAAATAAAGATCAGAAACTTGGACTATGTGGCAAAAAGGCATCCAGTTCCATACAAGACAATGACCTAAAGACATGTGATGCCTTACAGTTGGAAATTTCTAAGGAAATTCAAAACACTAATGAAAATGATATGACTTCAGATGTAGTATGTGCCAATGATGAAAGGCTAAATGTCCTAGAGGACAGAGACAATTCAAAAGAAAAGTCTGTTTCATCACAAACAGCTGAACTGAAAAAAGTAATTCCTTGCAGTAGTGATACAGATGAGCACCATTGATACAGAGTATAAAAATAACAGTGATGGAAAAACAACTGTTTTGGGTTCTAATTTAAGTTCTAGATCAGTAAGTTCAAATTCATCCTCAGGAAAGGGTTCTATAGGAAACCAGACTAGTAGTACTCATAATCCTAAAAAGTTGCATGTTTTTAAAAAACCAATCAAATGAGTATATACATTTGATCCAGATGAACAAATTTTTAAAATGCAGACTAAACTCTTAAAGCCAATTTTCAGAGAAGAACCTGAATTGCTGTCAATGAATCTAGATAATTCTAAACAGCCACCTGTTTCTGAGCAACCTTCTGCTCCTTTACAAGGCCAAAATCTGGGTGGCCTTGTGAATTTCAGAAGCCAAAAAGACGTATTTACAAAGAACTTCCACTGTTATTGTTTCTTTTTTTTTTTTTAGCTTTTTCTCCCTCATTCTTTGTTGTAACCTGTTTTATAATCACTTCCTAGTTCTTAACACATACAATGTTGCTGTTTTGGATTTGTTATTGTCATTTGTCTCTTTTGCTTTTTGTCTTTCTTTTCTGTGTCTTTTTTCTCTTAAATAAAATAATAATTATTATTATTAAAAATTTCATTTTCTAGTGATCAATTTTTCAGCTTTCAGAATATCCTTTCTATAAACCACAGATTTGTTTGTAACCTGTTTGTCCAGCATGTACAGTGGTTGCTGAGCTATGAGTGATGTAGTTAGTTTTCCAAACTAATAAAAAGAAAATCATTGTGAAAATTTACTTGTACTGCATGTTGGACTGCCTTTTGTACTATTCAAATCTGCCTAGATTGGGAATAAAACTTCTTTTTAAACATCAAAAATAACTCATAGACACCACAATCTATAATCATCCTGATGTATATGTGATTATGCCATTATACCAAGTGATTTATAACATGGTGGTAATTAATGTATTAGCACAAGATTATCTTCATATGTGCCAGTGGTATTGGTTGTTGTATAAAACTATACATATCAAGCATTTCCATAGTCATTATTATTCAAAATGTTTGTCTATTGATTTTAATGACAATGGGAATAGCAAATATAAAGGAATCCAAATTGACTGCTAGATTATTGATGAACTCTGATCTTCACAGTAAATTTCAAGAAAATAAGGAGTATTAGATGTTTGTAAAGTTTAAAAAGACAATTTTTTATATTTCAAGAAAATGATATTATTTCCAAAAAGTAGAGTTTTTTCCTTTGAATTTAGGCAGAGGTGAGTGATGGCTCCAATCAGGACAGTATGGCAGAAGAGATGACCAGGAGCCCCTGTGTTTCGGAGCACTTACCTGTGGAACTCAACTGTCATGCCGAGAAAAACTCAGATTGGTTCTTAGGAGAGGCCACATGGAAATGCATATAGAAAAATCCTGAGTCCTTGAGCTGACCTACAGACCAGAGGTGTGAGTGAAACTAGCTGAGGAAGATCACATTGCTTAGGCTTTCGAAGAAAACTTGAGCATTTTCTACTTACTATACTTCAAGAGAAATAGTAGATCAACAAAGAAACACCATCTTACATTAGACAGACACATTCATTTTCCTCATAAAATTGTAACTCGAAAAATTTAAATGATGCATTTTTCACTTGTAGACTTTTAAATACTTTCACAAATGAGCTACAACATCAGTTTATTTTGCTTTACATCTTCACAAAATTCATTTTTGCTGTTTTGGTCAAAATCAGATTTCACCCATGGGTCTGAATTGCATATGGAAACAATGTCTAGTATTTGGCCCAGATCTCTGCATTAATCTTTTTTTTTCTTCTTTTCACTGAATAATACATAAAATGATAGTAATTTATCAAAAACAACATTTTTCAGCATAATTTAGCGAAGCAGTTTTTTTTAATTTTATTTGAGCGAAGAAAAACAAAACAAACAAAAACTACAACAACAACAACAAAAAAACGACATATATAGTAAAAACAACAAGCAAAAGAGACAAGCAAACAACTAGAGTAAATACACAACATTGCAAGTTAACAAAACCGGAAGATAGAAGCTTGACAATGGTTGCAATTTGCGCATCGTTATCTTTAAAATGGTTTCTTACATTAACAGATATAGACATGCAAGATTGATCCAATCATATGAGTATTAATTGTTCCCTCTCAATAACAAATACATTGAGCAGTGTTCTTTTTAGTTATCTTACATATACACATATACAGGTTTATATCC
>RJWM01020554.1:0-36976 GCA_004363535.1 Dasyprocta punctata | reverse complement strand
CTGAACAGGGCCAAGTGCCAGAGGATAGCAAAGGTTATGCCAAGGAAGAGGCATCTTTAGTGTCTCTTTCTTCTGCAGTGTGACATACATCTTGGTTCCCTACTTGTGTCATTTTTCATTACCTGAAACCTTGAGTTAACTGGGGATGGAATCTATTTATTTCATTGATTCAGCCAATATTAACTTAGCGCCAGTGTGGCAGAGATGCAGGGAATGAGCCACTATAAATCACTCATGTGCCTGCTCCAGAGACATTGGTGCAATAGCAGACTGTGAAGAGATTGGTTTATGCAGAAAAGATATCAGTTAGCAGGGGTGAAGTTTCTGCCTTACATATGGGGTCAGGGAAAACCTCCCTGAGAAAGGAGCACACAAATAGGCCCCTGATGAAGAAAGAGGCAGAGAGCAAGACACACACTGTTCCAGGGGAAGAGCCCAGAGGAGGTAGATTTGGGACAGAGTGAGCAGAGCAGTGGGGAAGGGTAGACCTTTTTGACCTTGGAGCTATGGTTGGTGCTTTGGCTTGTGTACCAAGGGTTTGGGGTGCTACCAGTAACTTGAGAGACATATTTTAGAACAACTTCAAAACCATGGGGTTGGCTAGTGACAACTTGGGCTGGCCCACCCCATCCCCCTAGAAGTGGTTGATGGTAGAGGTCCCCAGTTTGGAGATCTGTGTGGCTAAATGCCAAAAGCCAATGGGTGGATGCCTCATTCATCCTTCCCACATTCACCCCACATTCATCCTTCAGCAGATGACCTCTATATCTCATTTGGTACCTGCCCTGTCCTGAGTGTTCAAGTTCAGGAACAGCTGAGGCCTTCTTTGACCCCAAACTGTTCACTCCTAAAGAGAGAAAAGTGGAAGAGGAAGGAGTGGAAAAGAGAGCCAGTAATAAATTTTAGAATGTGACACAAGTGTCCATTGACTAGTTTTATAATGTACAGTGGCTATGGAAGATCTTTAGGGAAAGGAGGAGGTGAAGAGGACAAGGGAACTCTCTGTACTACTTTGAAAACTTTTTGTTAATTTTAACTATTTGAAAAATATGTAGTTATTTTACACATGCACCTACTGAATAAACCAAATATGATGCGATCACATCATGACCAAGGTGGTGTGAAAGGCGAGGGGTGCCTCCTGCTGTGCCTCACTGTGATCATTACCTCCACAGACCATTATCTGATTTCTTTTACTAGCTCAATCACCTGGGAAGACCAAAGAAAAATCCCCCTTCAAGAAGATGATCATTACTTTGAGGATCAATGACCCATCGGTCACCAGAGTTGGTAATGTAACACCTGTCTTTGTGTTCTGAGAAAGCAGTTCTGAATAAGCAGTCCTCCCAGAGTCAAAACAACATACAAATAAACAAATAAACAAATAAAAAACCCCACAACAAACAAGTGCTACATACTCCACATCAAAAATGCCAAACAGTGCAAAGAAGGCACAAGAGGGCTGGGACAACTTGGAAAAATGGAAAATGGAATGCCTCTAAAAGAGTGGCACTGCCATGGGGTGAAGGACAAGAACGATGCAGGATGGGAAGGAAGTAGCAGAATTCTAAGATGTGGCAGAAATGAAATTGCCCTTCCCCAGCTCACAGCTGCCCAGAGAAGCCTTGACCTGCCCCGTCGCACCAAGGACCCATGCTGGTTGTCTTCCAGCAGCAAAAGTCTTCCCCAGGGTGCTCCCATGGGTTCACTCTGTCCCCATGGTCCCAGGTCACAGAATTGTGTGTTAATGTAATGGTGTGGCATCTTGTGATGATTCAGGTCTATGAATTGCACTTAAGCACTGACTTGGCCTGAGCACATTCTAATGGCACAGTGACACTCTCTTGGATCACGTGGGCCTTGAATTAGGCCAAGTCCCTCTGGTTCCCAGTCAAAGCAGACCAGTTTTATTAATAATCAAATTATCTTGGCCCTTTCTAGGAGACCTTGACCTTTATCGAAGTGCCCAGATTCCTAGGGAAATCTTCTGTAAGTTCTATGTCACTTCCAGTGAAGGCAATATACCTGTATGCACACCACATTCTGCACATATTTGGGCAGTCACATTCATGCACAGGCCACAGGCCCCAGGTTAGAAGAGACCTCTGGGATGCCTCGATCTTCAGGTGACTCCAAGGCACACACTTTGTGAACAGGCTCAAAGGAGAGCTCTATGAGCATGAGCTCAGCTTTCTTTAGCTCATCTCCTCCAAGCAGTTGGAAGCCCAGGGCACCAAACACCCTGGTAGTGCCTGGTAGTGCCTGGTCAGAGCTGATGTCTCTTGTCCAAGGGTGTCTCTGTCTGCCCAACTGTAGGAGTAGGGAGGCCATGGGTGGTGTCTGCGTGCAGAGCCCCATACCGATGATTCTCTCTCGGCTGCTGCTTCCTCAGCCTTCGCCACAGCCTTGAAGACCCTCTACATAAGTGAAGTGGAGATAAACGTGGACGACGCAGTGGCAGTGCTGGCTTCTGCTAACATCCTCCAGTTCAGCAGTCTATTTCAGAAGTAAGGAGACAGGAGGGACCAAGCTAACCTGGGCAAAACCTAAAGGATCCTGCCTAGCCCATTTCATGAACATTCCTCTTCTCTGGACTAAGATACTTTGGGTTCCTCTGTGCCAAGCGTGACTTTGAGCTTGGAAAGGAGCAAGACCCTAACCCACACTAATATATACAGCACTCATAACACAGCTAGCTCATTCTCCAGAATCTATAGCAGGCTTATTTTAGCCAAATGATTCTTGACTCACAGGAATGAAATGCAGGTGGGGGAGGGGTGTCTGCAGCTGCAAAAGACTTTGCAGGTCTGCAGAGTGACTTACTTCCTAGGTGCCTGCAAGTCAGGCTTGATTATCCACTTCACTTATGTTCATTTTTGGATTAAAATATTCTTTCTCCACTGAGCACACACAGAGAAACATTGGAAGAAAAGCTTATTTCCTAATTTTTTCATGGCTCATTTTTCTACTTTTTTTTTGTAAATAATATTTTCATTGTCATGAATGTTACACAGGGTTGTTGCAAGTCTTTTGAAAGAGGGAAAGTATCCACCCTACTGCCCACTTTGGGACTTTTTGCTGAGCATTCAGGGCCTTCTGTCTCATCTGCTATCTTTTTGGAGGGCTATCCAGGGTGAGAGGGACCAGGAAGCATTTGGAGAGGATTGACATCCAGTGTTGAAGCCTCCTCATCCTGACAAGTTACCTGGCCCTGGATACCTAGGGAGTTCATGGACACTGAAACTTGAGAGAGCAGTGAACTCATTTTAGTGCTTCTGTCTGCATCCAAGCAGCCACAGCGATGCAGTCTAGCGGGCAGGGGACGCTTCCCAAAGTGAGCCAGCATGTGAGATGTGGGGGCTGTGCTCGGCCCTGCAATGAACTGCCCCTTAGACTCCATGCACCTCAGCGGTCTCCACTGTAAGGTGCAGCTCACTGTATTAGTCCCACCCAATTCCCATGACTTTGAAAAGGGGTGGGGGACGTCAGTACAAGGGACTATGAGATGAAGTGTTTGCAAGGTCGGACAGTATTCTCAGCTCTTTGCAGAGATGACATCCTTTCATCTTCCCTGCAGCCCTGAGAGACAGGACTACTTACCATACTCATTTTGCAGATGAGAATGAGACTTACACTGAGGCTTAGAGAGACAATTAACTTGCCCAAGCCATCAGAACTTTCAGGAAAGAGTGCTCGGTGCACTAATGTGGTCCTGATTCTTGACATAATTCAGTATAGAGAGGACATTTAGGGTAGGAATGGTCTACCTGTCTTGTTCTACTTCCTTATCTGAGTGAGTGAATAAATGTCTCATGCAGGTCAAAAGAGGACATCAACTACCCTGTGGAGGGCATAGATAGGATTGCTGCTGGGGACCATGCAGATTTAATTCCCTCTTTGTAGTGTTCACGTAACTAGATTAAACCCTACAAATGTATCTGAGCTAGTGCCTCATTCCTGGGGGCACTTGAGGTGCCTCAGGCCAGGCCATTGAACTGTAGCTTATTGCTTGTTGGGGATGCAGACACCCCATGAGCTGAGACCTACAGGTGCTCAGAGACCTAGAGTCTTGCAAAGGTCCTTCAGCGTGTTGGCACAGTCAGAGCTGTGAGGCTGGGCAGCTTCACAAAATGCGGGATATACAGTTATAGGCAGAGCCAGCTTATGTAGGGTCTTGGAGTCTTTTAAGAAATCTGGCCCCATGTAAGGTGATGGAAAGAAAAGTCTGGGTTTTCTAAGATTCCCTCTGCTCCTTCCATTGTATACAGCACCCATCTGCAACTCAGCACAGCCTCATGGCTTATAGTAACTGCTGAATCACAGCTTCCTTACTCAGATCGTTGTTGAGCAGCTATTTCGTGGTATTGTCCAGGAACACACACCTGACCCAGACACTGGGAGGGCAATTGCCCTCCTGAAGCAGGACCTCCTGTCACTTTCTATCTCACCCTCCGCTGCTTTGCCTTGGCTCAGATTAGACACCTCATCTGACTTTTACAACTTTGTCCCTAGCTTATTTGTGGATGAGCTAAGAAAGGCAGGTTCTTCATTTCCCTTCCTCCTCCTCTGTTCTGGATGCCAGAGCACGAAAGACTTCAGCAGCATTCAACCAAACCTATCATTCCACTGATGAGCACACCCTGGCCTGCTTGCAGCAGATGGGACCTGCCCCAGATGCTGCAGATAATTGTTGTGGAACTGGTATTGTAGGTCGGAGGCCAGGGCAGACCTGCACACCACTGGACAGGTCTGGCTTGTCTTTGAGAAGCTGATGTTTGGTGAGCAGGAGTACGGCAGCATGATCCCTCCTCCCGTGTGTGCCTGTATATGTGCGGCAGAACACAAATACCCACAGTCACTCCAAAAGCCTCATAACATCAGATGCCAGATGAGACCTCAAAAAGTATCTCAGCTGAGCTTCTAGTCAGTGTAAACTTGCCCAGATGACTGATCAGATTTGAGTCGCCTATGCCTGAGGCTCCTTAAGGGGCAGAGTGCATGTGTGTGGGCCCCACCTGATGCTGTTCTTTGACTCTTGTAGTACTTTCTGTCTGCACTGGCACTTGGGCAGGAGTCACAGCTGGGATCATGGTTGCCACACGTATGGCCCAGTCTGGCCAGAGTGAAACAGAAATGACCCTGAGTCATGCAGAAGTTAGGAGGCCGTGTGAGCAGCTTTCACTCAGTTCAGTCAGCAGAAGACAGAGCCTGAAGCTTGGAGAGGAGGTGGCACGAACCCCTCAGGCCGCAGCATGAAGGATGCAGCAGAGGCATGGAGGCAGGGAGACCTGCTACAGTCGGGCTGGGAAACTCCGCTGGTCTGAACTACTCTAGTCAGAGGAAGGAGGAAGGAGGAAGAGAGAGAGGCTCAAGAAGCAGTGAAGATGACAACTGATGGAACTCGGCAAACTTAGGAGCCAAATACCCACAAGATGACCGCAGGGCTTGGCCTTTATTCCACACAGGGCCCCCCTGTACTCAAGACCATTTCTTGTTTAGGTATAGGTCTCACCGTGGTAAAGTGAAAGTCCTAGAATCCATATTATTTATTCATCTGTCCTTGCCTTGTTGTAGCACACATTTCAAGTGGCTTAAACAAATGAATGAACTAAAACAACAATTTAAAACTAAAATTTCAAATTGTTTGAAAAAAAAAGAAAGAAGGCGAAAACTAGGATGGAGAAGTTAAAACTTCCTTAGTGTAACACTCTTGCTAGAAGTGGGCCACACATTCAGTTCTGAACTTTAGTGGAATTAAGTGGGAAATCAAGCAAGTAAGTGGAAAAAGGAAGTTTGATCAATGACATGAAATAAAAATAAAAGTTAGAGAAATAAATGACTTGGGAGAAGCATAGCTACTATTGCTATCAAAAACACAAGGATCCTCATCAGAGGACTCCAAGAAACATATGGATTAATATCCTTGACAATATCCATAGAACACATGTGACAATAAGTCTTGTGCTTTTCTTCACTGATATTGGCAAAGGTTTTACCCCAAAATACAACTCAGTCAAAGTCATTCTCTAGGTGTGTGGTTGGAGATGGTAGTGAGTCCCCCACCTCCCTGCTACTCTGACTTCACTGAAGAATACATTTTAGAATGTGTGCCAGTGACTTGCTATCAGTCTTTGTCTATGAGCAGTTGTATTTCAAATGGGCCTAGGATAAGTTAAGTTAATCGTCTTTGAGTGATAAGGAGTCAAAATGATCCTGCTATATGAAATCCTTGTAGCTATCCTTGGGTGTTCTGTTCAACAACGTGATCATTCGTTAAGAAATTTTTGTTTCAAAGAGGTTAATGTTGCTTTTGAAAGTGGAAACACTGGAACATCTATTGACCCCATCTTCCGCCTAGCCCTTCTCCCCCTCCCCAGCTCATTTCCTACTTGGTTTTTCCCTCCCTTACTGTGATCAGTACTCTCCTGTTCTTGAGATTCCTCCAAAATATGGCTCTGAGTCTGCCTTGGGGCTTTGGATATGCTGTCTTCTCTTGGAATGCTGGTCTCCCAATTCCTGGCCGGGCCAATTCTTTGTCCTGTTCCTTCAGATTTTAAATGTCACTTTTCTGGTGTCTGATCACTTTTCTGATATAAACATACTAAGTTAGAGTCTCCCCTTTCCACATTCCCATGGCACCTTGTGCTTTAGCTTTCAATCCTTAATATGACGGTCATAATGTGGTAATCTGTCCAAATCTTACTTAACAACATGTGTCACCACTCTGGGTAATCATTTTTGTTTTAATTTGCATCTCTGGAGTTACCAGTGATGTTGAACATTTTTTTTCATATATTTATTTCTACTTCCTCATCTGAGAAGTGTCTGTTCATTTTAGATGTTCATTTTTGGACTGGATCTTTAAAATTGGGGTGTCTGATTTCTTTGGAGCTCTTTATGTATTCTATATATTAGTCCTTTGAGGAAGAGCTGGCAAGAATATTTTCCCACACTATGGGTTGTCTCTTTACTCTGTTGGTGGTTTCTTTTGCTGTACAAAAGCTTTTTAATAAGATGAGATCCCAGTTGTTGATTCTTTGTGATATTTCTTGTGTGACTGGGGTTTTGTTCATTAAGTCTTTGCCTACACCAGTGTCTTCAAGAGTTCTACCTATTGTATCTTCCACCAGATTTAGTGTTTCTGTTTTATTACAGCAGCACAGTTTGTAACTGCTAAATCTTGGATACAGCTCACATACCCATCAACTGATGAATGGATAAAATATTTTTATGCAATGTAGTACTACTCTGCCATAAAGAATATTTAGATCTTTGATCCATTTAAATTTTAGTACAGTGCATAGGGAAAGATACGGGTCTAGCTTTAATCTTCAGCATGTGCAAAACCAGTTTTTCCAGCACCATTTATTAAGGAGAATGTCTTTTTTCAGTGAGTGTGTGTAGCTCCTTTGTCAAGACAAGGCAAATGAATGTGTTTGGAATTGTTTCTTGAACATCTAATCTATTCCGTGGATCCTTGGACCTGTTTTTTGCCAGTACCATGCTGTTTTTTAATTACAGTAGCTTTGTAGTATAATTTCAGTCAGGGATTGTAATGCCCCCTGCCTTGCCTTTGTTGCCCAGAACTGCTTTTACTACTCCAGGTCTCTTTTGGTTCTGAATGAATTTTAGGATTATTTTCTCTGATTCTATGAGATATACTATTGGTATTTTCATTGGGATTGCATTAAATATGTATAACAGTTTTAGAAATATGGCCATTTTCACTATATTTGTTCTTCCTACACAAGAACAAGGGCTATCTTTCCATTTTCTGATATCCTTTTTAATCTCCTTTTTCAGAATACTGTAGTTTTCTTTTTCTTCTTCTTTTTCTTTTTCTGTTTTGTTTTGGTACCGGGGATCAAACTCATGACCTCGTGCTGGCCAGGCAGGCGCTTGTGCCACTGAGCTAAATCCCTGGCCCCCGTAGTTTTCAATGTAGAAGCCTTTTACTTCCTTTATTAGACTGATTTTTAGGCATTTCATTTTTTTTTAGATGCTATTGTGAAAGGTGTTGTTTCCCTAATTTCTCTCTCACTGGTTTTGTTATTTGTGTACAGGAATGCAATTGATTTTTGAGTGTTGACTTTGTATCCAGCTATGCTACTAAATTTGGTTATTAAATCTACAAGTCTTTTGGTGAAGTTTTGGGGGTCTTCTATATAAAGTATCATGTCATCTGCAAGTAATGATAATTTAATTTCTTTCTTTCCTATTCTTACTCCTTTTATTTCTTTCTCTTGTCTAATTGCTCTGGCTACTGTTTCCAAAACTATATTGAATAAGAGTGGTGATAGTGGATATCCTTGTCTTGTTCCTGATTTTAGAGTAAAAGCTTTCAGTTTTTGTCAATTTAGCATGATGTTTGCTATTAATTTGTCATAGATGGGTTTTACCAGATTGAGATAAAGATCTTGTATTCTAATTTTCTGTAGGACTTCTTAAAATCATGAATGGGTGTTGGACTTTGTCAAATGCTTTTTTGGAGTCTATTGAGATGATCATGTGGCTTTTGTCCTTGGTTTGTTAACGTGGTATATTACATTTATTGATTTGCGTATGTTGAACCATTCCTTCATCTTTGGGATGAATCCTACTTGGTAATGACATAAAATCTTCTTGAAGATTTTCTGCAACTTATTTGCCAGTATCTTTTATGGAGGATTTTTGCATCTATGTTCTTTAGGGAGACTGACCTGTAGTTCTCTTTCTTTATCAGTTCTTTCTCTGGTTTTGGTATCAGGGTAATGCTTGCTTCCAGGAATGAGTTTGGAAGTATTACTTCCCTCTCATTAAAGAGTTTGAAGAGTAGTGGCTTTCTCTAAATTTCTTATAGAATTCAACAGTGAATCTGCCAGAACATGAGCTTTTCTTTGTTGGTAGGTTTTTA
This sequence comes from Dasyprocta punctata, assembly GCA_004363535.1. NCBI lineage: Eukaryota > Metazoa > Chordata > Mammalia > Rodentia > Dasyproctidae > Dasyprocta > Dasyprocta punctata. The sequence goes on along the minus strand of RJWM01020554.1, from coordinate 28,083 downwards.
ATTAAAATTTCAATTTCATTGACTGATACTGGTTTATTTAGAATTTTTATATCTTCTTGATTCAGCTTTGGTAACACATGTGTATCCAGGAATCTGTCCATTTTTTCTGTGTTTTCCACTTTATTAGAATATAGATTCTTGAAGTAGGTATTGATGATCTTATGGATTTCTGCAGGACCTGTTTTTATTTCACTCTTCCCATTCCTAATTGCATGGATTTGAGTCTTTTCTGTCCTTTTTTGATGAAGGTTTGTCAATTTTATTTAAATTTTCAAAGAACCAACTCTTCAATTAATTGATTCTTTGTATTGTATTCTTAGTCTTCATTGTTTTAATTTCTGTTCTGATCTTTATGATTTCCTCCATTATATGTGTTTTGGGTTTGATTTGCTCTTCTTTTTCTAGAAGGTTGATATACAATATTAGGTGGTTTATTTGCACTTGCTCTGTTTTTTTCTGATGTGGGGATTCACTGCTATAAATTTTCCTCATAAGAATGCTTTCATTGTGTACCATAGGTTCCAATATGTTGTATTAGTATTATTGTTTGATTGTAGAAACTCTCTAATTTCTTCTTTAATTTAATCTGTGACCCATTGGTTGCTCAGGAAGGTATTATTTAATTTCTATATATTTATGAAGTTCTTGTGGTTTCTTTTGTCATTGGTTTTCAAATTCATTACAATACAGTCTGGTAATATGCATGAGATAATTTCAATTCCTTTACCTTTACTTAAGCATGTTCTAATGTTCTATGAGCTAGTATGTGGTCTGTTTTAAAGAATGTCCTATGTGCAGTTAAGTGTAATGTGTATTTTGATATTGTGGGTGGCATGCTCTGTAGACATCTACTAAGTCCATTTGTTGATCAGTGTATTTGTTACAGTGAGGGTATTGAGGTTCCCTATTACAATTGTATTAGTGCTTATTTGATTTTTCATGTCTGTTAATATTTTTTATACAGTTGGGTGTGCTAGCATTTGGGGTATATATATATATATATATATATATATATATGATTGTTATCTCTCTCTTGGATTGTTCCTTTTACAAAGAAGGTAGTTACCTTCTTTGTCTCTCTTAATCAAGTGGCTGAAAAACCACTTTATCTGTAAATAGAACGGCTGCCCCTGATTTTTTCTGGGTTCCTGTCACTTGAAGTATTATTTTCCATCCTTTGGCTTTCAGTTTAATAGTTTCTTTTTGAATTAAATGTGTTTCTTGTATGTAGTATATTGTTGGGTCTTACTTCTTGATCCATTCTTTCAGTACTTTTCTTTTGATTGGTGAATTGAGGTCATTACCATTGATGCCTGTAACTGATATGCATTGATTTATGCCTGTCATGTTATTTTCCTGTTGTTGGTTCCCTTTTCCCCGCTCTGTTTAATTTTGTTTCCTCACCTGGTGGATTTATTCTGTTGGGGTTCATGGAGTTGTAGTCCTCATTATCTCTTTCTAGAATGTCTTTCAGAATCTTTTGGAGCTCTGGTTTGGTGATCATGAATTTCTTCAGGTGGTTTTTGTCATGGGAATATCTTATTTCTTTATCAATTTTGAAAGATAGCTTTGTGAGGTACATCAGTTTGGGTTGGAGGTTGGTTTTTTTTAGGGCTTGAAATACTTCACTCCAAGCTGTCCTTGACTTTGAGGGTTTGTGTTGAGAAGACTGCTGTGACCCTGATGGGCTTTCCTTTTAGGTGATTTGTTTTTGTTCTCTATTATATTTTAATACTCTGTTCTTGCATTGAATTTCTGGACCCTTGACTATTATGTGTTCAATGCAGAATTTTTTTTATCATGGCTAATTGGAGTTTTATATGATTGACTTAGCTGTATGTTGAAATCTTTTCCATACTTGAGAGTTTTTCCTACAGTACTTTTGTGAACAGGTTTTTATGTCTTTTGCCCTATCTCCTACTTTTTCACTGCCTCCAATCAATTTTATACTATTCTTCTTTGCATCATCTAGCAGCTGTTGGATTGATTTTTACTGGTTTCCCCAGCTATTTTTAAGAAATCTTTCTTTTTGTGATCACTAACCACAATCGTGTCATTTAGACCTGATATTCTGTCTTCACATTGGTTCATTCTGCTGCATATACTTTCAATGGAATTTTTAGTCTCTTGGATATCTGTTTTGAATCTGTTTCATGGATTTTGTTTCTTTCCTATGTTAGGTGTTCATGGTTTCCATCACTTTTCTAAGCTCCTCTATTTTTTTTTTAAATCTGTATCTGCTCTAGTGCCACTGTGTCTTTCATTATGGTCACTATCTCTAGTTATCTGAGAAACTATTTCAGGTTTGATTTTTTTTCTAGAGTCCTATTCATTTGCTTTGCTACTTCCACTGTTACCACTTCAGAGAGTCCAGGGTGTGGCTTTTGAGTTATTCCACCTCACTGCCCGCTTGGTTTGTCTTTGATGAATTGGAAGTCTGTGGTGGCATCTTGCTTAAGTGTCTTCTCATTTTTTTTTTTTTAGTTTAATTCCTGGGTCAATGCTTATAAACTGCTTGTGGCAGGTGGCTTTATTGCTAGTATTTAAAACCCTTAGGAAATTATTACTTCTCAGTGATATCTTCCAGGTGTAGCTGGATTTTGGGTTTTGAGTCTGTTGCAAGATCCTACCCCTTGAATTTATTGAGGATGAGAGGTTGCTGGCTATTTGGCCTAACCCCTGGTTCTTTGGCACTAATCTATAGTATCATTACCCTTAGGCCATCTCAGTTTTGGCATACCAGGAAGAACAACTGATTAGAACAATTATCTTACTTTGGTTTATGTAGTACAGTCAGCAGTAACAATATCATTAAACACAGCCTAGAAAATGGCAAACTAAGGTAACTATTAATTTACCACCTTTAACCATATGAACTATATTTGTGCTTATGTAACAAAATCTAAAACAAACTAAGAAAGTGTATTTAGTAAATATGCTCTCAATATAGCAATTTTACCCTCAAGAGAGACAATTTTAAAGGGGTTAGGGGTAAATTTTGAGAAGTAGAAGAGATTAGAAGCAAGGTTGGAGGACAAACGAAAATTACACCAACTTTGGGAAACTGGTGAAGAAGACAGGGGAAAGAAAGAAGAAAGAAATAAAAAGAACAGAGTAGAATCACAACAACCAAAAACTAGAAACAATGTTCACACTCATATAAAAACAAGAACAAAAATCAAGAAAAAAAGAAAAGAAAAAACTCACACAAAAAAAAGAAAGAAAGAAAAGAAAGAAAGAGAGAGAAAAGAAGAAAACAAATGTCCATTTCAGGGTGTGTCTATGCTGTCGCTTTTAGACAGAGTGGGCAGACAGAGCCCAGATCCATGTTGATTAATCCCAGCGACCCAGCTGTAGATTCACGGTGGGATGGTGGATAATCCCAGTAAGCCTGCTCTTTTAATTGCACTAAAATTCAGGCTGGTTTCTGGCTGTGAGACTGGAATCTGATTTATTCAGCCTACCACTGGCTTCTATTCAGCTCCTTGACCTCCTGTCAACTTGAACTCAGTTCTCTCTCTCCTGACACTGGAGCTGCTAGATGCAGCCAGCCCACAGTTACTTTGTGTTTAGAACTCAGTTGGTCCCTCTCCAAGATGGCTACTGGTCAGTTGCCCTTTCCTGGAGAACATCTGAACCTGAATAACTCAGCAGCCACTGCAGTCTTCTGTGCCCACTGTTCTGTTCCACTGGTAGGTTTCTCCTTAAAGGCCTCTGGGATTGCCAGTAGTCACCTTGCTTCTGCAGGTTCAAGCCACCCCTCCCATGCAGTGATTCAGGGCTCAGGGAGAAAGAGCTGCATGCCACCTCCCTCATCTGCATTGAGGTGTCTCCCTTTGCTCTTGCTGTGGGTTTTAATTCTCACTTTCGATACTTGGTTGGTCCTGGGGATCCTGACCCTCCTTCTTCTCTTTCTCATGCTGCTATATTCCAGTATGTGGACACCAAATCTCTGAGAGATTGTTTCCCTGATGTTTACCACTCCATCATCTTCCCAGAACTTCTCAATTCTATTTTTTGTCTTCTGAGTGATTTGATCTTTGGCCTTATCTCTTTTATTCTCAGCTCTTTGTAACAGGCCTGCTGTTTTTTCTTCCGGACAAATATCCATATCCCTAAAATGAGCCACCCCTCCTTGTGAGAGGTCTCTGCTGCCATCTTGGCCCTGAATGAAAATCTCTGGATCGCCTTCTCTGAAAGCAGCTGGGGGCCTCTAGGATCACCAGTTCTTTTCTTTGCAGATGTGTGGACACGATGATAAAAGCACTCACACCAAGCACCATCAAGAACTTCTACCTGGCTGGCTGCAGGGTAAGAATAGCTGTCATCTGGGAGTTATGGGGGTTGGAGGGATGAGGAGAGTTTCAAGAGCACCTCAGACTCTTAGGTTTTACCTTCCAGGCACAGCTCCAAAGAATTTATTCATAAAGGCACCAATCTAAGGGTAGAATGATTTAATATTGCTAAGTGAACACATTTTTTAAAAAAAATCTATTTTTTGTATTTCTTTAAAAAGTTCAATTAACAGCAAAAAAGGTAGAGAGGATGACCTTAGAACGGGGTCTGTATTAGTTACCTTTCCCATCACTGAGTTTCAAATACCCAATATTCACAATTTAATAGAGAAGAGATTTAATTTAGCTCACAGTGTCAGGAAATTCAGTACATGGTTGGCTGGCTCCAAGGCAGAAGTCTCATGGTGGAAGGATGTGATGGAGCAAAGATGCTTAGTTTATGACAGCCAGGAAGCAGAGTAGGGAAAGAGTGCCAGAGAAATGGGTCAGAGACCATATATAGTACCCAAGGCCAGACCTCCATGATCCAGCTGGACATATGGAGGAGTATGCTTTATTAATGTGCTAAGCATTTCTTAATCAAATGAAGTTGACCATGAGGATTAATAGTCATAAAGGGCAGCAGGGACTTCCTTACCAAAGTGCAAAAACCTTCCAGGGCATTCTTGCTGGAATCATGAGACCTTGTCCCACCTAGGCCCAGTATGTCAGTGTTGTGAACAAATGATGCAATCAACTGTCAGTATCAGAAGAGAGAAAGGAGGAAACTGCCCAGGGTGATCAGCTAACCAGGGAAGTGCCTCTGATCTCTGCCACCACTGACCTACTGATTCCAGCTCCCTCCCTGGGGCCACTATTGACTTAGAGACACTCATTCCATGAGATAGACTCATGTAAGGGAAACATCCAATATGTGCACTGCCAGCATGTCAGGGGGCTATGTACCACCACTTCTAAGAATATTCTAAAGGCCTGCTTGCCAAAATGACCATGTCATGTACACACATTTTAGAAGCAAAAATTAAAAGATAGGGAAAACAGAAAAGACTCCCAGAGGTTATAAATCTTAAGAGGCTATTAATGCACCTTGCATGTCTTCAGGGACTAGGAATGACAACCAGAATGGGAAAGATGTCTCTAAGAGTGACTTCTAACACCACAGAGTAAAGGTAAAGATCACATGGAATTCCCCTCCCAGACCCTTTCAGGTCCAGTTTCTGATCTCAGTCTAGGAATTTCAGCGTGCAGAGACTGTGGTCAGGCAGCCTGAGTGTGAGTCCAGCTCAGCTACTTACTAGTATGTGACTACAGGAAGAGCTGGAACCTGGGAGCCTTAGTTTGTCTAGTAAAATAGAAGTAACAGGGAGCTGATTTCCTGCGGTTGCAGTGAGGATTGGTTTAAATCACCCAACTGCAATACCCTGAGCATAGTAAATGCTGCAATTTGCATGTTTTCTACAAGATTTGGGCACATCTTCAGCATTACCTTTCCCAAACATACCTGCAGCATCATTGCAAGCCAGCAGGGGGTGCTAAGAGTAGGTTCCTTCATCAAGGGGCTTGTTTTGCCTTCTCAGTACAAAGAAGAGCAGCTCACCAGAGCCTGCGAGAAGTGGCTGGAAATGAATTTGGTCCCTGTGCTGGGGACACAGCTCCACCTCCGCCATATCCCACAAGATCTGCTTCACAAAGTGTTGAAGTCTCCCAGGTCAGAGTTGGTTTTGGGGATGCTGGCCCCAGAATGGACATGGGAGGAAGTCAGGAAGGGAAATGCCTCAGTGGGGGCTGTGCCCACACCCCTGCTGGACACATCTATGTCACCATCACCCTTGATTACAAACTTTCTGCTCTCCCAGATAACCTGGCTTCTGGTGGGAGCTGACACTCAGGGTACCGTGAGATATTCAGGGTGCAACTCAGGTTAAAAAAAATGGGATCTTACAAGGTAAGCACCTTCTGAGCACCAGGTGTCTCATTACCTGCCTAATGAGAAAAATGAAATACTTGAGTATTTTTTTAAAGTCCTGATAACAATAATGCACACTCATAGTGGAAAATTTGGAAAACAGGAGAAGTCAGAAAAAAAAAAAACCTCTCACACTAAATCATTTTATATGTCCAGCCCTGATTCCTCTGATGAATAGTTCTGTTCCCAGATATCTAACTGCCTACTTGACCTTTCTGACAGTTAAGGCTAAAACCCAACTCTCAGTGTCCCTTACCCTTTACTATATGCCCATCCACCCCACTGCTCCTGGACTGTCCACTGTATGCGCAAGCTATAGCCTAGAGAGACCTCTGGTTGCCACTTTGACTTCACCTTGGCCATGAGACCAGTTCTGTTTTCAAACTAAGTTCATGCCTATGGGTTTCTCTCCATGGGTGTCAGCCAAGGCCAAACCACCATAATTTCTCTGTTGGACCACTGCAGGGCCGTCTAATTCAGTGTCTTGGTTCTGGTCTTGACCTCCTTCCAAGCACATCTAGCTCCTTCATCTCATGCACCAAGCAGCAGTCAAATGGGCTTTCCTTAGTCTTCCTTGCTGAGCTCTTTCTCAGGCCTCAGTACAGCTGCTCCTTCTGCCTGAAATACCTGACACTACCGGCTCCTTCTCTCTCTTTTACCAGCAGTCCATAGAACCATTCCTAGTGGTTGACTTTTATATTATTTCCAGTGTTCTACCAATATAAATAGCACTTTGGTGAATATACAAGGTACATTTTTTTTCATTCAAGGTAATTTTCCTGCATTACACTTTTGGAAGTGAAATTACTACATCAAAGGGACTTTCTATTTGTTATTAGTCATTAAAAAACTTTATTTGAAAATGATTTCAAACTTAAGGAAAAAGAACAGTACAAAGGATATCTATGCAGAGGCTCCTCAACTTGTGATGGACTTAATCCCAATTTTAAACCACTTGTGAGCTGAAAAATCCTAAACTGAAAATGCCTTGAGTATATCTAACTGCCCCAGCATCACAGGCACACGCCAACGCAGTATACGCTAAGGGTATCAGTTGTTCATTCTCCTGGTCACACGGCTGACTGGGAGTAGTGACTCACTGGCACTGCCTAACATCATAACATAGTATAGATCATAGTACAAAAAGATCAAAATTCAAAATCTGAAGTACAATTTCTACTGAATCGGTACAGCTTTCTCTACATCATCAAAAGGAAAAACTATAACTCAAATCATCACAAGTTGGGATCAGTTGTATACGCTTTACTCTGAGTCACCCTATTTAATTTCTGCTCTATTTGCTTTATTATTTGGATCTCTATTCATGTCTATGTATATCTATGTTTTTTTCTAAACTATTCAGGGGTAAGTTGTATACAACATGTCTCTTTACCCCCAAATGTTTCAGTGTTTATTTCCTAAGAAAAGGAATTTAATACAACCACAGAGCAATTATCAGTGTCAAGAAATTCATCCTTGAGGAATACTTTTATATCACTGAACCAATATTGTCTTCAATAATAACATTTGCCCCCTCCAATGTAGGATTCAGTTTAGGATCACACATTGCATATAGTTGCCAAGTCTCTTTGGGAGTCTTTTTGAAAATGTCCTTGGTGCCCATTGCCAGGTTTCCAAGGTTGTGTTCCTTTTGGGTGAATTTCAAAAGTGAAGACTGAATTCTACTAGAAATCTTAGTGGTATATTGGAAAATAAGTGTTTACTCATCTTTATGTCCTGGAAAGTGTTCCTCTTGTGGAAATTAGATCTGCAAAGTTATACGCTGTTCCAGATCATTAACCCATCCTATGGCTTTGAATTTAGCAAGTGCCACAAAATGCCCTTACATTTGAAGAGACCTGAGGTTGGCAGGACAGCACCCTGGTGTTGAGGGAGACCACCTTATCTAAGACCTCAGGAGGCTGGGAATATAGCTCAGTGGTAGAGTGCTTGCCTAGCATGTTCAAGGCCCTAGTAAGTTTTAAGAGGAGGTTAGGGTGTGGGGAGGAGATGAAGGAGGAAGATGAGGACGAGGGGAGGGGAGGAGGGAAAAGAAGAAGACCCCCTCAAAAACCTTGGACTAAGGGCACTAGCACTCACCAGAGTCATCCTGCTGTGGTCCCTACTTTTCTCACTCATCCACCCCCACTCTATTCCATCCTTACAAAATTGTTGAAGAACGACTAACCATGGTATCCCTTAGACTTTTCATTGCACTATTTCTTCCTTGGAAAAGCTGAGTTGTCCCATTCTGGTAACATTTAATCAAAAAGAGAAAAAAAATATCTGACCACAGCCAGAACGTTGGTGAGAGTACAGGTCTGACAAAACACACGCTGGGTAGGAAAAGAGGTCAAGAGCATGACGTGTCAAACGTCTAGACTTGCCAGCCTGGGCAGACATGACTGAGGTGGAACTGCCCCGCCCATCAGCCTCCCCAGGCAGTGTCTGCACAGAGTCCAGCACTGTCCTGCTGAGGAGGGCAGAGCTCTGTGTGGCCTCAGGCATGTCACTGGCCTTGGAGTGGGCAAGGGTAGGATGACTGGGCTCATGGTTGCCGTATCATCTGTTGTTGATATCCAGGGACCACCTACTTTACAGGGAAACTTAGAAACTGAACCAGGTTTGGGGACTTCACTGAGGGCATCTGAAGTCCAGGCTAGTGGCTAGCGTGTTTGGTATCACTACTCACACTTGATTAAAAATGAACAAGCTCTACAGGGTGGGACAATAAGTGCTTCCCATTAGCATCCAGAACACTAGTAGGCACCTATCTCATGCAATGACTACTAAAGTAAGGTGTCTGTAGTGAAAAATATTGATACCTACTAATTATTGAGCACCTATTGTATACAGAACACTCCAAGTGGGTTATCTAGACTGAACCACTCCCACAGCAACTCAGTAGGGTAGGTACTGCCACTTGCATTTTTTGCCTGTGAAAGGAGGTTACAGGAAATGAAAGATTAACTGAAGATCCCCCTTATGCAGCAGGAAGTTGGAAATGAACCCAGGTCAGAGTGACCACAAAGCTGTGGTTGGTACCAGCCTGCTGATGGGCTATGCATAGGATCTTTTTATTTCCCTTATTGATGGTCAAGATCAGTAAGGTTATTGATCTTATTATTCTTCCTGTAGAAAATTTATAAAGGTAGGACAATTATATAAAACACAGTTGCGTAATCATGTTTGATGAATGCCCCCCCATGAGCAAATAGTAACATTTTGTCATAAATTAAGAAATAAAATATTACCAATAAAGCAGGTCACCATTGTTCCCTTCCCAGCCCTATTCTCTTTCAAAAGACAATCAAACCATTTAGGAACTTATGCAGATCCAATTCATGTGATTAAACACTTAGTACATATATGTGTATCCATAACCAATGCATAGTATTGCCTTTCAAAAGGTTAAACTTCAAATCAGTGTTCTCATGGTTGTCATAGTGATTCAGCAGCTTATTCACTAACACTGTATCTTGTGTTCCCTCAAGGTTGATGCTTAATTATCTAACTCAGATTTTTAATTTCTACTGTTGGACAGGGTTCCATGCAGTGAATACACAGTAATCTTCATTCCTCTCTTAAAAGACTCTACTTTTTTAGAGTTTTGCTGTGATAATCAGTGCTCTCCTGGGCATCCCTGTTCCCAACTTGTTCATATAGGCATGGCTTTCTCTATATTCAGAAGGAGGTTTTTATTGCTTATACATAAATTTTTAAATTTTTTTTATTTTAAAGAAAGAAAAAGAAAAGAAAAACAAAAAGCAAGATAGATACAAACAATGATTACAAGAACTGCTAAAAAACAAAACAATAACAATATACTCTTTCAAAACAAGATGATAGGAATTCAACAATGGTTGTAATATTGCATACTGTTATCTTCAAAATAGTTGCTTAGATTACCAGATATGGACATGTAAATTGATGTACTCATATGAGTATTAACTATTCTTTTCCGAGAACTAACAGAATTAGTAGTATACTCATCTTAGCTATTTTATGTGTATATAAACAAATTTATATCTTTTTCCTTTTCCCTTCCTTTTCTCCTTTTCCAAATCCTAGTTACTTTTCCCCTTTGAGCAATTTCTTACCCTTTCACAACATCTATTACAGATTTTGGATCTTATTTACTCTTTAAGTTTCTTACACTAGGGAGACAATATGATATTTACACATGAGTCTGATTTATTTCACTTATGAGTATGGTCTCAAGTCACACCCATTTACCTATAAAAACCTTGATGCAATCCTTCTTTTTAGCTGAGTAGTACCTGATTGTGTAAAAATACTGTATCTTTTCTTATCCATTCCTCAGTTGATGGGCATTTGGGTTGTTCTCAAGATTTGGCTATTACAAATTGTGCTGCTATAAACATGGGTGCACATGAATCACTGTGGGATGATGTTTTAAATTCTTCTGGGAAAATGCCCAGAAACAGGATAGCTGGGTCAAATGGGACTTCTAATCCTAGCTTTTTGAGGAACCTCCACACTGATTTCCATGGTAGTTGTACCAGCCTACATTCCCACCAACAGTGGAGAAGAGTTCCTTTTTTCCCACTGCCCCTCCAGCATTTGTTATTGGTTGATTTCTTGATCTTGGCCATTCCTTCTGGAAATAGAATCACAGTGTTGTTTTAATTTGCATCTCTCTAATGGCCAGTGATGCTGAACATTTTTTCATATATTTATTTGCCACTCACATTTCTTCACCTCAGATGCCCATTTTTGGGTTGGGTCTGGGGGGTCTGATCTTTTTTAAATTCTTTATATGTTCTAGATGGAAGTTCTTTGTCTGAGGGAGAGTTGGCTAAGATTTTTTCCCAATTAGTGGGTTTTCTTTTTATTCTGTTAGAGATTTCTTTGACATACAAAAACTTCTTAATAAGATGAAGTCCCAGTTGTTCATTCTGGAAAGTATTTCCCATGCTGTTTGATTTTTATTCATGAAGTCTCTACCTACCCCTATGTCTTCAAGATTTCTATCTACTTTGTCTTCCAGCAGATTTAGTGTTTCTGCTTTAATGTTTAGATCTTTGATCCATTTTGACTTTAGCTTAGTGCATGGTTATAGACATGGATCTAGTTTTAGTTTTTAGCATATGGAAAGTCAGTTTTTCCAGCACCACTTATTTAAAAAGTTGTCTTTCTTCCAGTGAACTTGTTTGACCCCTTTGTCAAAGACGGAGTGACTGAGTGTGTTTGTAGTTGTGGTTGTACCATCTAATCTATTTCATTGATCTTCAGATCTGTTTTTTTGCCAGTACCATGCTGATTTTATCACAGTAGCTTTGTAGTATAATTTCAAATCAGGGATTGTGATGCTTTCTGTCTTGTCTTTGCTGCCAAGAATTTCCTTTGCTATTTTAGGTATTTTCTACTTCCGTATGAATTTTAGGGATGATTTCTTTAGGTCTGAGAGATATACTAATGGTATTTTGATTGGGATTGCATTAAATCTGTATAACAATTTTGGGAGAATGGCCATTTTCACAATGTTTGTTTTTCCTATCAATGAACAGGGAATGTCTTTCCATTTTCTGAGATTCTCTTTGATTTCTTTTTTGAGAGTACTGTGATGTTCAGTGTATGGATCTTTTACTTCCTTTGTTAGATTGATTCCTAAGTATTTCATTTTTTTGAACGCTATTGTGAAGGCTGTGGTTTCCCTTATTTCTCTCTTAGTGAGTTTGTTGTTTGTTTACAGGAATGCTATTGATTTTTGAGTGTTGACTTTGCATCCAGCTACATTACTGAATTTGGTTATTACATAGAAGTCTTTCTATGGTATATGGTATATTACATTTATTGATTTTTGTATATTGAACCATCCCTGCATTCCTGGGATGAATCTTTCTTCTATTACATAGAAGTCTTTCAATGGAGTTTTGGAGGTCTTCTATGAAGGGTATCATGTCATCTGCAAATAATGATAATTTAACTTCTTCCTTTCCTATCCTTATTCTTTTTATTTTTTCTCTCTTGTCTAATTGCTCTGGCTAATATTTCCAGAACTATATTGAATAGGAGTGGTGATAATGAACATCCTTGTTTTGTTCCTAATTTTAGGTTGGAAGCTTTCAGTTTTTCTCCATTTAATAAGATGTTGGCTGTTAGTTTGTCATATATGGCTTTTATTAGATTGAGGTAGACAATCTATTCTGATTTTCTGTAGAGTTTTCTTTTTTATCATGAATGAGTGTTAGATTTTGCTGAAAGCTTTTTCTGCATCTATTGAAATGATAATGTGATCCTTATCTTTGGTTCTATTGCTTTGGTATATTACATTTATTGATTTTTGTATATTGAACCATCCCTGCATTCCTGGGATGAATCCCACTTGGTCATGATGTACAATCTTGATAGCGACCTTGATGACTTGCTGCATCCTGTTTGCCAGTATTTTACTGAGGATTTTTGCATCTATGTTTATTAAGGAGATTGGCCTGTAGTTTGCTTTTTTGGCTGGGTCTTTCTCTGGTTTTGGCATTAGGGTAATACTTGCTTCCAAGGATGAGTTAGGGAGACTTGCTTCCCTTTCAATTTCATTGAAGAGTTTGAGGAGTATTGGCATTAAGTCTTCCCTAAATTTCTTGTAGAATTCAGCAGTGAATCCATCAGGACCTGGGCTTTTTGTTGGTAAGGTTCTAATTATGTTTTCAATTTCATTAACTGAAATTGGGTTATTCAGTAGTTTTGCATCTTCTTGATCCAGCTTTGGTAATTTATATGTTTCTAGGAATCTGTCCATTTCTTCTATGTTATCGAACCTATGAGAGTAAAGGTTTTCAAAGCAGGTATTGATGATCTTTTGTATTTCCACAGGGTCTGTAGTGATTTTACTATTTTCATTTCTTATTGAGTTTTTTCTTTTGTTTTTTTTTTGATAAGGTTGTCTAGGGGCTTATCAATTTTATTTATTCTTTCAAAGAACCAACTCTTTGATTCATTATTCTTTGTATTGTTTTCTTAGTCTCAATTGCATTAATTTCTGCTCTGATCTTTATAATTTACTTCCTTCTTTGGGCTCTAGGCTTGACTTGTTCTTCTTTTTCTAGATATTTCAGGTGTAGCATCAGGTTGTTTATTTGTGTTTACTCTGTTTCCTGACATGAGAATTTATGGTAATAAATTTCCCTCTGAAGACTGCTTTCATTGCATCCCAGAGGTTCCATTAAGTTATAAGTGTATTTTTGTTTGCTTGTGGATATTGTTTAATTTCTTCTTTAATTTCCTCTGATGACCCATTGATTATTCAGGAGGGTATTATTTAGTTTCCATGTGTTGAGGGAGTTTTGGGGATTTCTTTTGTCATTAGTTTCCAATTTCATGGCACTATGGTCAGATAATATGCACAGAATAATTTTGATTCTTTTGCATTTTCTTAAGCATGTTCTATGGGCTAATATATGGTCTATTTTAGAGAATGTCCCATGTGCAGCTCAGAAGAATGTTTATTCTCATGCTGTTGGGTGGAACACTCTGTACACATCTGCTAAGTCTGTTAGTTCACAAGTTTGATTCAGTTCTGCTATTTCTTTGCTGATTTTTTCATCTAGTTGATCAGTCTCTTTGTGACAATGGCATGTGAAGTTCCCCTGTTATAAATGTGTTATGCTTAGTTGATTTTTTATGTCTATTAATATTTGTCTTACATAGCTGGGTGCTCCCATATTTGGTGCTTATATATTTATGATTGTTATTTTTTCCTCTTGAAGTTTTTCCCTAACAAGTATGTAGTGACCTTCTTTATCTCTTTTGATAATTCTTGGTTTGAAGTTCACATTGTCTGCAAACAGAATTGCTACCCCTGCTTTTTTCTGGGTTGTTGTCACATGGAGTATTGCTTTGCATCCTTTGACTTTCAGTCTATGAGTTTCCTTTTGACTTAAATGTGTTTCTTGTATACAGCATATTGTTGAATATTGTTTCTTAATCCTCTCTGCCAGTCTGTTTCTTTTGATTGATGAATTAGGACCATTTACATTAATGGTTATAATTGATACATATTGGCTTATGTTTGTCATGTTATCTTTCTGTTACAGTTGGTTCCCTACTTTTACCCCTCTGTTTATTTGCTTGTCCTTCTTGTTGATTGCTTGCTCTTTCTATTGCTGTTCTTGGAATTGTGATCATTTCTATCTCTTTCTAGGATATCTTTAAGTACTCTTCGTAAGGTTGTTTGGGTTGTTATGAAGTTCTTCAGTTGTTCTTTGTGGAAGTATCTTATTTCTCCATTGATTTTGAAAGATAATTTTGCAGGGTACATCAGTCTGGGTTAGAAGTTGTTTTCTTTCAGTACTTGAAATACTTCACTCCATGCTCTTCTTGACTTGATGGTTTGTGTTGAGAAGTCTGCCATGATTCTGCTAGGCTTTCCTTTATAGGCGATCTGTTTCTTTTCTCTAGCAGCTTTTAATATTCTGTTCTAGTGCTGAATTTCTGAGATCTTGATTATTATATGTCAACATGTAGATTTATTTTGGTTATGGCTAATTGGAGTTCTGTATGCCTCACTTATCTGTTTGTGAGGTTCTTTTCCCATGTTTGGGAAATTTTCTGCTATTATGTCTATAAATAATGTTTTTATGTCATTTGCTCTGTCTCCTTTTTTGTTGGCACCTATCAATCTTGTATTGTTTCTCTTTGCATCATCTTGCAGTTGTTGAATTGTTGTTTTCTGATTCCTTGTTATTTTTGAGAGCTGTTTCCTTTCATGATCACTAGTCATGATCATGTCTTTGAAGTCTGAGAGTCTGTCTTCAGTTTCATTCATTTGGTTTTGTCAGCTTCCAGTGGAATTTTTGATTTCCTGAATATCTCCTTGAATCTGTTTCATGTATTACAATTGTTTCCTGTATTGTTCATTCACGGTTTCCATCACTTTCCTCTGCTCCTCTACTTTTTTTATCTGCCTTTTTTAGATATATTCACCAATTCTTTCATTATATTTATATTTCATTATATTTATATTTCATTATATTTATATTTATATTTCTGTTTTAACCTGAGTGATTATTTCTGATTTTATTTCCTTTGCAACTTACTGAAGTTGTTTCTTTACTTCCCTTACTATCATTTCAGAGATTTCAGGTGGGTGATTTCCAAATTCACCTATGTCTATGTCTCCTGGACTTGATCTGGATGGACTGGAAATTTGAGATTGCATTTTGTTCTTTTGTTTTGGCATTTTTCTGTATTCCTCCAAATCAGCCAAATACCAAGTCCTAGTTGCCTCCTGTTCTGGTGGGCTGTCAGGCAGCAGGCCTCACTGAGGGTTGTTGTTGGTTTCAGCTCATTGGGCACAGACAACTTGTCCTTGCAGTCTTCACCAAGGGTTCTTGAATGACTGTACATTGCTGAGCACAGGCTTCCAGTCCCTGTGGGCCTCAGAGATGGTGTTTGAGTGTGAGTGGGCCACTGGGTGAAGCTTCCCAGTTCCCAAGAACCTCACTGAGGGTTCCCAGATAACTGCAGGACCCTGGGTGAAGACTCCTGGTCCCCTTATATATAAATTTCTTGACAATAAAATGAAAAAGATAATGTCCACTAAAAGGCATTTTCTTCTTCTGAAGAGCAAACACCATTTATACAGCAAGAACTGCCAGCAAGCATCATAAACACAGCTTGGTTATTTATCTCTGCTGAAGGCAGGTTTGATGTGGCTGTGAGCTCAGTCTTGAGTGAGGCCATCACAGCTCTTGGATGGAGGAAAATGTGTTTGGATGTTCTTGGTGTGGTTATGCACTAAAGGAGTTAATAATACCTTGGGGTACTGGTACTGATATAAAGGCAGAAAGCTTTAATTCAATAATTGTCTTTCCTATATAAAACCAGCATTCCAAGACATGGAGTCCCAATTCCTCTCCAAGTCACTGTTATTGCCTCTTTTCTAAGATCTCAGAGAACCTTCTGGTCTCAAGAACCTCAAGCATACAGTCTGCTCTGTGAATCATGCAGCTTCCTCAGACCCAGATGACAAAGATTTTTGTGGGGCTATTGCACCTAGTGGCCCTGTGGAGTCTCCCTTTTTGCCTCACTGTAATTGCCCAGACACTGATCAACTTGGTCCTGTCTGGTCAAATTCTGGTCTATGCATCTGTAGGTGGTCTGAAAACCAAGTAAGGGGAAAGATACTGTTCTACTCTGTCCACAAATAGTGTAAGAAGTGGGTGGGTGACATTTTCATTGTCCTTTAGAGACATGAATTAGCTCAAATTTCATCTACCATGATCCCTTAAAGTGGTGAATGAAGAGGCTGTGACATATTTTACAGCTAGGGTGTCATGTTCATGGTCAGGGACTAAAAATGTCAATGGGTTTTTAAAACATTGAAATGGCTCTTTATGTCATTACATCAGCAGAGGCTGCTGGAGAAACTGCTAGAGGAGCTGCTTGTCCTTGCTTTATAGAGCTAACATTGAGCATGGCAACTGCTCACTACATCATGATTTCAGGACTCCTGCTGCTGTAGTTTCAGAGTAAGAGGGGGCTCTGGAGCCAGGACATCACTTTAGCACTTACAGGGAAGAACTGTCAATTGCTGAGCACTTTGCCTTGTGCCAGGCACTGTGACAAGCATGCTGTTATGTGTGGCTAGCAGAATAATAGCTCCAAAGATACTGAAGTTCTATCTGCAGAAACTGATTATGCTAGATTATATGGCAAAGGGAATTAAAATTACAGATTGAATGAAAGTTGCTAATCAGCTGACTTCAAAATGAAAGATTATCCTGGATTATCAGGGTAAATGCAGTATAATTACAAGATCCTTTAAATTTAAAGAGGGAGGTAGAAGAGTCAGAACCAGAGTGAGATTAGAAGACACTGTGATGCTAGCTTGAAGATCAAGGAAGGAGCCATGAGCCAAGGAATGTGGGCTCCTTCCAGATGCAGCAAAAGGCCAAAAAATGATTCTCCAGAGGAAATTGGGCCTGCTAACACCTTGATTAGAACCTAGTAAGATTCATTTTGTACTTCTGACCTCCAAAATTCTGAGATAATAATTTTTATTACTTGAAGTCACTCAGTTTGTGATGATTTGGGATAACAACAGTAAGAAGCTCATGTAATATATCAACTTCTTCAGTTTTCACCACTCTCCCCTGAGCAGCTGCTATTACAGCTCTTCCACAGGTGAGAAAGTTGTAATTGCAGAGCAGTTTAGCAACATACAAGAGGTTACTGACCCATGCCCAAGTCCAAGCCCAAGCCCCAAATTCTGTAATGTTGGATAAATTATTCACATTCAACCATTGATCAGGGCCAGGCTTGGGTGTGGCCAATGAGGCACTTACTTTGTATACAAACTTTAATGGAGGTACTGAAAAACATCAGGTGTTAAAGATAAATTATACCTTTGTGCAATATTTTAAGATAAAAATTAAAAACCACAATTTAAGAACATTTTAAATAAATTTTCACATCTATAAAAGTAAGTTTTATACCCCAACTTTGCAGGATTATATGTGGAATTAAAATTTAAAATATACACTAAACATGTTGTGAACACCACATAATTAGAGCTCATTAAATGGTGACATTGTTTGTGGCAGCACAGTTGGGTGGCTCAAAGCACAGGGCCCAGCGTCAGGCTGCTAAAGTTTGAGTCCCAGCTCTGCCATTTACCAATTGAGGGACCAAATGCAAGTCATTTAACTTCTCCTTATCTGAGTCACCTAAAGACCCACAGTGGTGTTGCTTTACTTCTAAACTCACTTTAAATGGTGTGACTCATTTGCTTTTCCTAAAATTTCTTCTCCATCTTTTATTTTGACTAGGTTGTTTACTTTTAGTGAGTTTCATCTTCTGAGAACCTTACTTTTATGGGTCTACTTACAACTAAACAGAAATATCCAGGTGATTCCAATCAATGAGACTGTGCTGACTTATTTCAACAGGTAATATGATTTAGTTGTGAATGATGAAATCTATGTAGCCTGAGTTTTTGTTATTGTTGTTCATAATATCATGGGACAGACATAAGTAATGTAATTTTCATGGCATCATATGGAAGGCATAGAATGCAATTTTTCTTACAGGGCCTAAGACTATAGTTTACCTTTGAGCCACTCAACTATTTGGAAAAGTAAGTAACACATGTTATAATATGAGATAACTGAGTGCTTCTGGGAATTGGTGTGTCCAGTAATCGACATCAAACAAAAGGTGCTCCTTTTGTTCAGGAAAATTACCACACTATGTGAACCTTACAAACTTCACTTTTTAATGTACTTAAATCAGATCAGTTCATTCTCATTTATATTTCACCACATATAAAATTCTGAGTTTTCTGGGGGAAACAATCAACTCATTTAAATGTACAAAGTTTTCATGGTATTTTCCCAGTTTCTTATAATCCCTAAACTTATAAAATCTAAAACTTTTGTGTTTCAACTTTTAAGTGAAAAGTGACAGTAGAGTCACTGTAAAAAGTACTTTATATTCAATATCTCAGTTTATATGCATCATCTTTAGGAGTTGACTTTATTATTTGCAAAAGGTGACAATGAAATATATCTTGCCAGAGGTCATACAGAGTGATAAAGTAAGGAGCTGACTTGAACGCAGATCTGTCAAAGCCCAAGATGCTTTGCTGCCCATTCTTAGAGCAGCAGGGTATGTTGTTTCTCTCTCTGGTGTCCATGCCAGCAGTTCACTGGTAGCTCCCCAGGTATGAAAGATCCTGAGACTGTCTTTAGATTCAGAGTTGTTGTTAAGCTCTTCTAAAGTTACTTTGGAGGCCACTTTCTTTCTGTTCCTCTGTTCTCTTCTGCCACTGAGTGTTTTCTGTCTGTCCAGTCAAAAGTGTCCTCTTAGCAAGGTCTGCTATGGCTGCCTGGGGCAGGGGTGGATCATCATGGGGGAAAGGTAATTGTTGGGTTCTATTTTTTTTTTTTTTGGTCTCTTTAACTTCTATGTTAGTCACTCTTCACCACTGTGACAAAATATTTGAGGTTATAAACTTTTATTTTGGTTCACAGTTTCAGAGATTTCAGTCCATGGTTTATTGCGTGTATTATAGTCAGGCCTGTTTTGGGGTAGAATATTGTGCTGTGAATGCATAGAAGAGTGAAGCTGCTTACCTCATGATGGTGGGGAAGCAAAGAGAGGAAGGGGCTCCAATCAGAGTCACAAGTCAAATGACCTATCTTTCTTCCATTAGCTCTACCTCTTCAAAGTTGCACCACTTCCCAGTAGCACTACAAGCCAGGAGTCAGGCATGGGCCCTTTGGGGACATTTCAAATCCAAACTCTAACACTTCTGTCAAAACTTTATTAAATAATGCTTACCTCATCCAAGTTGGCTGACAGATACAGTGACTCTGAAGCCACAGACAGTCCCAGATGGCTCTCAGAGAGTCCTCTCTACACAGGAAGTCACTGGTAGCATTACCATTATCATTGGACTCATGTTTCTGTTCCAAACATGAGCAGGAATGGGGACCCCCAAGCATGATGAGGCACGTTGTACAAGGAAGTAAAGACACACTGTTTCTTTTGCACATGTGAATTTAGCAGATATATCTTTATGTATTAATCAGTGGATTGACCTGTTTAAGCCAAGTTTCATTTATACTGTTTTGAAGCATTTAATCCATTCCTGGAACATCTTGGCAACATGTTAACCAAAAATCCTGTTTTTTCTGTCTTGTTATTTGAGGAAAGTTGTATTCCGTGCCAGAATTACATGTAGTGTGCTTAGTTTTTGCATAATTTGCTTTGAACCCAAACGTTTGAGCCCTTCCTCCCCCCTGTTTTAATAGCCCACAAGACAATCTTTCCAATGAGTCATGCACACCAGGGGGACTTGCTGCTTGGCTGCAGGTCAGCTCTTGTCCTGAAAGCTCTCAGCACCAGGAGATAGGAAATGAACTAGTGCAGGGTGATTCATAAGTGTTGTGTTTTTGGTGTGACAGAAACATGTGGGAAGGAGGGAGTTGAAGTGAGTGGACTCCTCAACTTTTGGTGGAATCTGTAGTCCTTCATGGTGCCCCTCAGGGCTCCTCCCCAGAGCATAATGCACATGGCACTGCTCCTCCTCAGAGTTTTCCATGTTCTTCCTGAATCTACTTGGGCACAGTTCGGACTCCCAGCCTCAGTCTCACATCTCTATGTCACATTACCCCAAGACCCTGATCCTGCACAATTTCTCTTGTAGGGAACCATTTGCTTGTATCCAAGTTTCTCTACATCCTGGCCTAAGCAATACTGATTATATCTTAGCAAAAGGCCTGAGTCCTCACAGCTGTACGAGTTTTCCACACAGCCAGCTGCCTGCTGGGGGTCTCTTCCTCTTTCCCTCCCTCCCTCTTCCTCTCTGCCCTTTACAGTAAGCTTGGATTGAATGGGAGAAAGGTGAAAATCCTTACCTGCTGTCACCCAGACCTCCTCTGCCCATGACCTCTCAACTTGGAGGACCACATAGCTCATTTTTAGAACCGTGAATGGTTCTCCTCTTGTCCTGGCTCACTCTTTTGTCCCAGAGCAGTGGCACTTCTAAGGTGACCCCTTATCAGTGGCCTCCACCCCCTAAATGTACTCCCTCACCAAGGGATCAGCCTTTACTGCTCCTACCTACACCACCCCAGCCTGATGTGCCTCCTTTCTCAGATTGTCCCTGGTGATGGCCTCCCTAATGGTTTCTGAGATAGCCCCTGATGAGGTCCTTGGTTCAGGGCATACCTTGTCTTCCTAGATGCTTCATAGAAGCTTAGAGACAGGGCTTCTGATCTTTTATCTTACACCCCAACTTGCCTGGCATCTTGCTGCACATACAATAGTTTATTGAATGGTGAAGTTCCATGAACCATTTTTATGTAGCCCAGTTTTCCTTAGAGAAGTGAGTCTTAATGTGCTGGTACAAAATTCAGAAGATATGATGTTTGTAGTGCCTTGAAGTAATAGGAATGGCAGGCACATATCTATTTTTACAGATGGGTAGTATGTTTTATTCACTGGGCCAAGTTTTTCTCTGAGGAAGAATGTGTGGTAGGTCAGTGCACCTTCCTGGACATGAGAATGAGGACTGATGGCCCCCATGCTCCGTGTTCTTCCTCCTTCCTGATTGTCTCTAGGGCTGCCCAGCCTTAATGTAGGACTTGGAGCTGCTGGTCTAGTGGAGCCAGCAAATGGAGGGTTCAGGCTCCCACAGGAACCTGTGTTCCTGGCAGTGGTGGAGGGAACCTGTGGGTACTCTTTGTCAGCTTGGACCAGAAATAGGTCACCAGGACAGTGGAGCTATAAAGTCCTGTGAGGCTGCAGGAAATGGCTAATCAAAGAAGCTTCTTGGAAAGACACGCCAGAGCATTAAAAGCAGGAGACGGGACATAGATTTGGCAGTGAGAAGTGAGGAAGGTGACTGGCAGTGTTTAAAGTTGCAAAGACTAATAAAGTAATTTAAACAATAGAATGATCAGTAAGCCACCTCCTGGGGAGGAGGAAAAGCAGGCTGAGTAGACATTCTGAGACTGTCACATTATAGGGATCTCCAAAGTGGGACTGTCATAATGTGACAACAATAGGACAAGCCACAGAAATGACAGATAGCAAGGACCTATGAGTCTACTAGGACTGAGGAGGGGCTGTACCTGTGGGACTGGCTTGGCCAACACAGCATTCAAAGAGGGCTGGGAGCAGAAATTGAATAAAATGGCTCAGATGATCCCTTTTTCATCTGTCCCAGCAGAATCCTGAGACAAGCTAGAAGGAAAGAAAGATGTCTATCCAAGTTTTTTTTTCTACTCCTATTTTTTCATTCATTGATTTTTTTCAATCTGTTGTTCAGTCATTCAAGAAATATTTATTGACTATGTACTACATGCCTGGGAAACTGGTAGAAAGTTTCTCTACTCAGTCAGAAGTTTTGGAACATCTTAAAGCTTTTATTTATTTATTTATTTTACCACTCTTTGGTACTGTCTCATTATGTACTCATTATGTAGTCTGAGCTGGCCTTGAATTCAGTGTAACCCAGGCAGAGTTAGAATTTAGAAACCTCCTGCCTCAGCCTCTGAGTATTGGGGTTACACGCAAGTGCCACTCTATCAGACTTCAAACTTACTTTTATTCCTGTATAAATACATCATCGTAAGAAGGAAACATGGATATGCAGGCACATATGTGTACACACAAAGATATATGTACAATGCACAAATAGGCACACACACAAATGCATACACACTTGTACACACACAAGTGTGTGTACATTTCTGTCTCTCTGTCTCTGTCTCTCCCCCGTCCCCTTGGCAACCTACACTCTGTCTTCCTGGCAGTGGTTATTTTTGAAAAGACAAATAGGCTGTCCAGAATTAATTTTAACATCTACTTGTAGGGAAAAAATGTAAACAAAGTTATGCCATCATCCAGGGAGAAAAGTCATCATTTCACCCCACTTAGCAGTCTGAAAAGTTCAGGAAGACTATGAAAATGCCTCAATTGGGGAAGAGCCAACAGAGGCAAATTTTAAACTTTTTTAGTATTTTTATTAAAATATAACATATGTACAGAAATAATGCAGTAAATGTAAATGAACAGCTGGGTAAATTTCCACAAAACTCAGTGCAGCTGTGTGACCAGCACCCAGACCAAGAAAAAAGTGACCAACTCTCCAAGCTATGCAATCAGTTGCTGCTCACCTACACCAAAAATAATATCCTAACTTCTTTTACTATTGATAAGCATTACCTGTTTTTCAACTTTATATAAAAGCAATACTATGGTACTCACTTTTAAATTTTTTACTGAACAGTGTATATCTGTAAGTCAATCTATGTGCCTATAGGTAGAAATAGCTTGTTCATTCTTATAGAATATTTCATTATTGTATGAATATATCATTTTCATGAATTGAAAAAATTTCAATATTATAAAATGCCAGTTCTCCCCAAACTGATCTATAGATTTAATGTCTTCTCAATTGAATAATCAGCAAGATTTGATGAGCGTGAGAGGTGAAAATGGACCCTGATATTAGTGTCAATATATGAAAATCCAAAAGACCAAGAAAGGCCAAGACAATCTTGCAGAAAACAAAGTTGTTGGACTTGCATGATCAGATATAAAGATTTATGAAGATCAGTAACTAATAAAGTATGGTATTAATTCAAAGATAGATTATAGGATGGCGTAAGGATCCCAGAAATGATTTCCCTACTTATATGGTAGTCTGATTTATGACAAAACTAACGTCACACAGCAGTGGGCAAAGTAGAGTCTTCAATAAATGGTGCTGGATTAATTGTTCATACTTACAGAGAAAATAGAGATCATAATCATGACCCCCTACCTCACACCTTAGGAAATGCTTCTGGATGCACTATAGAGGTAAATGAAAAGTAAAACAATAAAGCTTCTAAGATAAAACAGGAGACCATCCTTTTGGATGTCTACTGTATTGGCAAAGATTTCTTAAAAACCACTAATGTAAAAGATAAACTTGATAAATTTGACTACTTTAAAATTTAAAACTTTATTTCCATAGAAGATCATGAAGAAAATGAGAACACCAGCCACAAAGTGAAGATATTTGCAATTTGTATATCCAACAAAGACTTGCTCCTGGATATAGGAAAAAAGATTACAAATCGTTACTAAAACATCTGGCCACCCAGTCTTATTTTATTTGTTTGTTTATTTTTTGTGGCACTGGGGATCAAACTCACAACCTTATACCTGCCAGACAGGCACTTAAACTACTGAGCCAAACTCCCAGCCCTAGTTTTTTGAGGCAGGATCGCATTGTGTTGTCAGGCCGGCCCTGTACTTGCGTTATAGCCCAAGCCAGCCTGGAACTCACAACGCTCCTCCTACCTCAGCCTCCTGAGTGCTGAGATTAAAGGCATGTGCCACCTCGCCCGACTTGACCACCCAGTTTTAAAAAATGGATAAAGAACTTGAACAGACACCTCGCTAAAAAGTTAACAAATATACAAAAAGTTGCTCAACTTCATTAATAGAAAAATGCAAATTAAAAGACAATAGGCAAGTTAGTCCTGCTATTCACACATCAGAGAAACAAAAGATTGAAAATATCAAATCTTGGGAGTGACGCAGAAAAAACCAAAACTTTTATGGTTGGACAGTGCTGCTGGTTGGGCATAAATTTAGCAAAACCATTTTTGCAAAACCTGCTTAGTAATATTTACTACAGTTGGCCTTATTTATTTCCTATGATATAAAAATTTTACTACTAGATTTATACCCAATAGAAACACATCATTATGTGTGTAAAAAGAAATGTTCAAGATTATATATACCAGCACTATTCCTTTTTTTTAAATTTTATTAATAATAAAAGACAAGGCAGAAGAGAATCCCCCATACTTGCTACATTGCCTGCTGTAAAGAGATGCTTGGGTTGCTGACCAGAGGCCTGGCCAAATCCACAAAACAAAAGTTGGTTGATGTTCCTTGGTTGCTATCAATCCAGCCAGACCTCCAAAACAGCAGATTGCTTGCAGGGGGCGGGTAGTGTTTGTCCCTGATTCCAAGCCCGAGCGCCGGTGCTGCTTGGGCCGGGCAAGGGCCCCGCGAGGGGCCCTTCTCGTTCTCCTCCAAGGTCCTGGGGTCAGGACCCCGGAAGGCAGTCCATATTGCGTCCTGATCGGTGCCTGCGCCGCTCGGCGGCACCAGCACTATTCCTAATAGTCAAAAGAATCCTTCAACATCAGAATATTGTTCACTATTTTATTTTTTAATCTTCATTGTTTCCTTGTGTTTTGAGTATTATTTGATACTATTTTTACTAATTTCTTGAAACGAATATTGTACTTAGATAATTGATTTCTAGACTTTCTTCTAATTTAGGGTTGTAAATTTCCTTTGTCTATACCCCACAAGTTTTGATATGATATGCATGCGTATGGTGCATCAGGTCAAAAGTTGGTGTGACCCTATGTGGTGTTGGAATGAGGACAGACTGTAGTGGAGAAAGAGAGGAAGTAAAGAATCAGTTGCCAGTATCTGTATTCTGCCATTGTGGAGTGGAAAGAATGGCTTCAACAAGAGCAAATGTGAACACAAGATGATTCATTCATTTATCTGGTCCGCTGGTTGGGGAAGGAAATAAGAGCAGACAGGAGAAGCAACCCCCTATAGTTGGAAACCCATAATAACTTATAAAAAGATTGAATTCATGGCAGGGGATTTTATTTAGCATTAGTTAAAGTACAGATAGCTCCATTCACTTATTGAGAGCTCACAGCTATGATTTTTTAAAATGCCACCTTTCTGAAATCATCTACTGTACTTTGACACTTAACTCATGTCTCCCAGAGGAAATTCTTGGGGAATATCTCTTTTTCCCCACAGTATAACATAGATACCCATTTTCTGAGCTTTTTAGTGTCTTGTGTACATTTTTATAGGATTTCTCACTTGTTTATTTAAAACATATACTGCCAAAGCCAATTCACCCTTCCTGTGAGCCAGTGGCAGCCATGTGGGGCCCCAGAGAAGAACCAAGAAGTCAATTTGCCCTTCTGTGAGCCAGCAACAGCCATGCAGGGCCCCAGAGGAGAAACGAAAAGCAAATTTGCTCTTCTTGTGAGTCAACATCAGCCATGCAGAGCCCCTGAGGAGAAACAAGAAACCAATTTGGCCTTTTTGTGAGCCAGTGGCAGACACGTGGGGCCTGGGAGGTGTAACAAAAAGCCAATTCACCCTTTCCATGAGCCAGCCATCTCACAAACTGGGAGATAAGAACCCCCCACCCCATAAACAACAGGCTGATTTGGAGGAACAGGCTGAATTGATAGCAACCGAGGTCAGAAACAATTTAATGCTTATATTGTTTGATTGACTTTGCAGACTTAGGGCCAGAGGCCTGAGCACCTATTTAGAGGATAACAATATGCAATGTAACAACTATGAGGGTTTTCTTCTGTTTTGTTTTTAAATCCAATATTATTCTCACTGTTTTGTTTTGTTCTATTTTATTATTTTGTTTCATTCAATGTTTTGTTTTGATTGGTTTTATTCTGTTCTGTTTTGTTTGATTTTATTATGTCTGATGGTATGGGCAGCAATTTTGAAGATAACAAGAGGCATTATGGTAGCCATTGTTGGTTTCCTATTGTCCTGTTTTGAAGTCTTTTATCTCTTTTACTGTTTTGTTTTGATTGGCTTTATTCCATTTTATTTTGTTTGGTTTTATTCTCTTTAAAATAAAATTAAAATTAAAATTAAATAAAGCATATAGTGTGATCATCTCTTCATAAGCATGGCTCCCACACTGCCATTTGCAGAAGGGACTATGTGTTATTAACTTTACACTCTCAGTGCCCAATACAGTATTTAATAGCTATTTGCTAAGTATTTTTTTTATTTTGAAGAGAATAAAAGCAAACAACATAAAACAGAATAGAGTCAGTCAAAACAAAGCAGTGAACACGATACAGGACTTCAAAACAAGATAATAGGAAATTAACAATGGTTACCATAATGACTCTTGTTATCTTCAAAGTAGCTGCCTATACCATCAGACATAAAATCAAACAAAACAAAACAAAACAGAATAAAACCAAACAAAACAGAACAATGAAAATGATACAAGGCTTCAAAACAAGATAATAGGAAATTAACAATGGTTCCCACCTTCCCTTTTTAGACGTTTCCTCCCCTTTCACTTTCACAATATCTATTGTGTATTTTGGATCCCACTAACTGTACTAGGAAGAGAACAAAATGTTCACCCATGTGACTCTGAACCATTTCACCAATGAGCATGATCTCAAGTTGCATGCATTTACCTACAAAACCTTGAGGTTATCCTTCTTTATAGCTGGGTGGCTTTCCATTGTATAAAAATGCCCTATCTTTCTTACCCATTCTGCAGTTGATGGGCAAGCTATCCTTGCTTTTTTCTGGTTCATTGTCACATGGAGCATTGTTTTCTCTCCTTTGATTTTCAGCCTATGAATTTCCTTTCAAGTTAAATGTGTTTCTTTGTAGAAAACTTATTGATGGATCCTGTCTCCAAATCTATTCTGGTTTTTTTTTTATGGTAAATTGAGGCCATCTACATTAATAGTTATGACCAACATGCACTGGTTCATCTCTGCTTTGCTATTTTCTTGCTATTGGCTCCCTACTTTTCTCCTCCATTCAATCCTGTTTGCAATCCCTCTCTGCTACTGTTCCTGGAACCATGGTCATTTTTATCTCTCTCTAGAATATCCTTCAGTATTCTTTGTAGGGTTGGTTGAGCTGTTAGAAAAAAGAAACAGATCACCTATAAAGGAAAACCCATCAGAATCACAACAGATTTCTCAAAACAAACCACCAAGTCAAGAAGAGGTTGGAGTGAAGTATTTAAAGTCTTGAAAGAAAACAACTTCCAACCCAGATTGTTGTACTCTGCAAAACTATCTTTCAAAATTAATGGAGAGACAAGATACTTCCATGACAAAGAACAACCATTCACTAAGTATCGAAAAAATGATGCTTTGAATGTTCCTCAGTGGTGACTTTCACCCCTTAAGTATTTCTGTTAAACTGTGAAAACTACTCTGCATTGGATGTCACATACATAATACAAGGAGGATCATAGAGACTTTTCACTTAGCTATTTGTTTTTTTTGTTTTGTTTTGTTTTGTTTTGTTTTTTGTTTTTTTGTTTTGTTTGGTTTTGGTTTTGCTTTTTTTGCTTGTTTTTTCTTGTTGTTGTTCTTGATTTGTTTTAGGTTTTTTGAGACAGGGTCTTGCTCTAGTTCAGCCTGGCTTTGAACTCACTATGTAGCCTAGGTTGGCCTCAAACTCATGGCAATACTCCTGCCTCAACCTCCCAATTGCTGGAATTACAGGCGTGTGCCA
>RJWM01020553.1:0-36952 GCA_004363535.1 Dasyprocta punctata | reverse complement strand
GGAAGGTCACGTTGGCACCCCACCCCCGCTGTATGTGGGTGTCTGTATCCAACTGTGTTCTGGGTGCAGACTGCCCCCTTTGACTTCCAGCACAGGCAGAGAAATGTCTTGATTTGAGCTGTGCTCCTTGTTCTCAGGCAGGAACACTCCTTCTGAAGAGATGTCGTTTAAACAGTTCTGTAGGATGAGAAGGAACCAGCCATATAAAGATTCATTTGGGGGAAGTTTTCTAGGTAGAGAAAGCAACCTGTTAAAAAAAAATCCTAGCCGAGCGTGGTGGCGCACGCCTTTAATCCCAGCACTCGGGAGGCTGAGGTAGGAGCAGTGTTGTGAGTTCGAGGCCAGCTTGGGCTGCAACGTGAACGCAAGGCTGGCCTGAGCTACATACTGCGACTCTGCCTCAAAAAAATAGCGCCGGAAGTTTGGCTCAGTGGCTTAAGCACCTGTCTGGCGGGCACGAGGTTGTGAGTTCGATCTCCGCCGCTACAAAAATAAATAAATAAATAAATAAATAAATAAATAAGTCCTGTGGTATGTTAGAGGGACAGAGGCTACCTGGGCTGGAAGATGGTGAGCAAGGGAGGAGTGACATGAGGTCAGAGATGTGAACAAGGATCAGATCTTTGGTTTGATTTCATGATGATAGTATTTTGGAAGCTTCCTTACTGTGTGACTGGCATCCGAGTCTTCAGCAAGAGTCTCAGATCAAAGGTCAGAACACATACTCTAGTGTGATTCTACCGTGGGTTTTGTGACTTTTAATGAATCAGCTCCAATATTCCATAAAAAGTACCTGAAAATTCTGACTGAAATCTTTAGTCTCTGTGATAGTTTGTGCTGAACTATTTCGAATCTTGTCATGGGGACATAAATCAATGGGGATATATTCCTATATGAATTTTAAGTTCTAAGAAGTTTTATCAAAATAATTTCATCTCATTGCAATAATCTCCACTGTGGAGGGGAAGACACAATAGTTTTGATCTTGCTACCTTTGAAAATGGCTTGGAGGAATTTAGCACTGTGTATACAGAGGAATGATTGAAGAAATTGGGATATTGATACATATATATAATATGCTATATAATATATTATACACTATTGATACATATTACTGATATATATTATTGATATATTATTGATATATATTATTGATATAGTATTCACCCGCCACACAATTTAACCTTTTAAAGTATGAAATTCAATGAATTTTTAGTATATTCAGGAGTTGTACTTGAGCAATGCCATGGATTTTAAAGCATCATTATTATACCATTATTATTATACCTCACAAAACAATCTGTTTTAATCAGAAGTTTTCAAAGCCCGTAAACATCCGTTTTCAGAAAATGTCATGAAAAAACATGATTTTTTTCTCTTAAAGGTGTATGACTCCTCATTTTACTATTTTGTTTACTTCATACACCATGATCTATAGATAAATATTGAGTACAACAACAATAGCAGTGAATAGAGAAGGAATTAATCATGGAAATGGTAAAATCTTTTTCTGTAAAGGTGGGCTACTTAGATGTGTACTTGTGTTGCCATAAGCAGTGGCAAAAAGCTATCATATACATTGATTTCACTCACTGGAGGTTGTTTAGTTTGTAATATATTTTATATCTCGATATTCCCCCAAAGCCTCACATGCTCGTAGGTGGTGCTTTAGGGAATTGATTGGCTCATGGCGGTGTGATGTCGTGCTCACTGATGTGCTTGTAGTTAAATGTGATTTGCGGGATAAAGCCTGGTCGGATGAGGTGGGTCACTGGGAGAGTGGTCTAGAAAGGTCTATCTCCCGCCTTCTTCCCTTGAACCCTCTGCTTTCTGCTGTCATGCCATGAGCTGTTTTTCTTCTTCCATGCCCCTCTGCCTTGCAACCTTGCCTTGGAGCCACCAACTGTGGATTGAAGAAACTGAACTGTAGAAACTGTAAGCCAAAATCGACTTCTCCTTTAAATTGTTGGCACTGGTTACTGTGTCCCTGCAAGAGGAAGCAACTAAGAAAGTTTGTATAGAGACATTTAGGAAAAGCGATAGCCTTACTTATCTAGCATCAATACTCTATGGACCAAATAATAAAGCTTTTATTGCTGCCTGCGTGGCTCTTCAGATTATATGCAGGGCTCTCACTGTTATTAATATTGCCATTGTTGTTTAATGTTTTAAACCATAAAACACTTTTTTTACATTTTTATTAATACATGTTTGCAGTGCATAATGATGATATTCTTTTTTGAAGTTGGTGCCTGTTCACAACATAACACAACTTAATTCCCTTTTAAAACCCTTTTCATTTCCTCCCCTCTTCCCTTCTTCCATCTCTTGACTTCCCATTTGATACAGGTCTACTCCCTACTTATTCTTTAACTTTTATTTTTCTGCTTATTTATAATTTGGGTTCTCATATTAGAGAAACCAACCAGTGTTCAAACTGGTGTGTCTGATTTGTTTCACTTAACATTAAGGTCTCAAGGGGCATCAATTTTTCTACAAATGACTCAAGTTTATCTTTCTTTATGGCAGAGTTGTATTCCATTGCATGTAAAAACACATTTTCTATATACATTCATGGTCATATAGACTGCTTCTAAGATTTAACAATTATGACTTGTGCTGCTATAAACATAATTATACATATATCACTCTAATATGATGTCTTTAACTCTTTCAGGAAGATACCTAGATGGGGAATTGCTGGTTCAAATGGAATGTTATGTTTTAGTATTTTGAGAAATCCACGTTGTTTTGCGTAGTGGGTGTACTAACTTTTATTCCTGCCAACAGTGTAGAAAATCTTTGCAGGCCTGCTAGCATCATTTCTTGATGATAGCCATTCTTTCTGCGATCAGATGGAATCTCAGGGCTGCTTTAGTTTTCATTCAACTACTTGCCAGTGATATTGAGCATTCTTTCATGTATTTCTTTGTCACTTGTTCTTTTTTGGTCAAATATCTGTTCAATTTGTTTCCAGTAGTTTGATTTTTTTTTGTTTTGGGGGAGGGAAGGGGTAGTTTTTTGAGTTCTTTATATATTCCAAACACTACTCTTCTGTCTGAGGAAGAGCACGCAAATTTTCGCATTCTATAGGTTGTCTTTTCACTCTCTTGGTTGTTTATTTAGCTGTGCAGAAACTTTTAAATTTGATATGATACTATTTGATGATTCTCAATACTTTCTCTTGTGCAACTGGTGTTTTGTTCAGAAAGACCTTGCCTAGGCCTACGACTTCAGGAGTTTTACCTATTTTTTCTTTCCGCCAGTTAAGGGTTTCAGTTTTGACAGTTTGATGTTTGATCTATTTTGATTTTAGTTTGTATAAGGTAACAGATACGGATGTAGATTCAGGTTTCTGCATGTGCATAGGTAGTTTTCCTAGCACCATTTATTAAAGAAGCTCTTTCCTTCAGGGCATGATTTTAACACCTTTGTCAAAGATCATGCATGTGAATGTCCCCAGGTCATTTCTGCATTCTCTATTATGTTTCAAAGATCCACATATCTGTTTGAGAGCTGGTACCATGCTTTTGTTTTTTTGTATCGTGGTAACTCGGGACTATGTCTTGAAGTCTAGGATTGTGATCCCTCCCCATTTGCTCTTGTTAACCAGGATTGCTTTTGCTATTCTTTGTCTCTTCTGGTTCCATATGAATTTCCACATTGTTTTCTCCAGTTCTGTGAAGAATGATGTTGATATTTGGAGTGGAATTGCCATTTTGTCTGTATCGATTCTGCCTAGCCAGGAACAAAGTATATCTTCCCATTTTCTGACGTCATCTTCAATTTTCTTCTTCAGAGTATTGTAGTTTTCATAGCAGAGAACGTTCATTTCCTCAATTAGTTATTTCCTAATTATTCAATACTTGTGTGCTATTGTGAATAGTATTTTTTAGCCAAATTTCTTTTCAGTGGTTTCATGATTACTATAGTGGTATGCTGTTGATATTTTTGTGTTAATTTTGTATCCTGATACATTACTGACTTTGTTTATTCTAAAAATCTTTTGATGGAATTTTTTGGTCCTCTTTGTAGAGGATAATGTCATCGACGTAGAGGGATAATTTGACATACTCTTTTACCTTACATTTCCCTTTTATTTATTTTTCTTGCCTAATTCTGTGGTAGTGTTGCAAGCTCTATGCTGAACAGAAGTGATGATAGTGGGTCTCCTTATGTTCTTTTTAAGAGGAAAGCTTTTATTTTTCTCTCATTTAACATGAAGCTGTCAGTTAGTTTTTTAAAATGTCTCTTATCTAATTGAGTGAAGGTTCTTCCATACCTATTTTCTTCAAGGTTTTTATTATGAAAACATATGGCATTATTCAAAAGTTATCGTGTAGTTATCATGTGATTATCTGGAGATTATCATGTGTTTTCCTTGCCCTTGCTTCTGTTTATGTGATGTAGTAGTTATTGCCTTGTGTATGTTGAACCATCATTGCATCCTTGAGATGGAACCTGCTTTGTTATGATATATGATTTTTTTGGGTGGTTTATTGCATTCAGTTTGCAAGTATCTTGCTGAGAATTTTTGCATCTGTATTCATTAAATAGGTTGCCTTATGCCTCTCTCTTTTGGGTCTATGCTTGTCTGCTTTTAGAATCAGGGTAATGCTGGCTTGAAGGAATGGTTTTGCAAGTACTCCTTCCATTTCAATTTCTTTCTTTGTTTCTTTTCCTCTTTGTTTTTGCTTTTGTGTGTGTGTGTGTGTACCAGTATTCGAACTCAGAATCTTGCACTTGTCAGGCAGGCACTGTTCCGCTAAGCTGTACCCCCAGCTCCAAGCTGTACCCCCAGCTCCATTTCAGTTTTATTAAAGAGCTGGAGGAGTATTGATGCTAAATCTTCCCTGAAGTTTTTGCAGAAATCAGCAGCGAATCCATCTGGACGTACGTTTTTCTTAGTTGATAGATTTTTTTTTTTTTTTTTTTTTTTTACTGCTTCAATTTTGTTCCCTGTTTTTGTACCAGTCAGGCTCAGTTTTATTAATTCATGTGAATGGAGTACTCTGTCGTCTTCTAAATTCTCCAACTTACAGGTGTACAAGCTTGTGAAGTAGTTGTTAATACTCATCGATTTTGACCTCGTTAGTTGCAATTTAAAAGTGTGCACTTCTAACTGAATGGATTTGTATCTTTTCTCTGCTTTTTTCATAGACTGGCTTAGGATTTTTATTTTATTTTTTCTTTTGAAAGACCAAATTTTTGATTCCTTGATTCTTCCCATTGTTTTTGTACTTGATTTCATTGATTTCTGTCCTGATCTTGTAATGTTTTGGGATATGGAAGTTTTTTTTCTAGGACCTTGAGGTGCATCAATGAATTATTTATTTGGACTTGTTCTGTTTTTGTGGTGTGAAAATTGATAGTTATAAACTTCCTTCTTAGAAGTGTTTTCATTATGTCCCACATATTCTGTTATGTTTTACTGGTGTTGGTGGTTAGTTTTAGAAACTGTCTTATGTCTTCTTGATTTCTTGTGTAATCAGTCAATCATTTATTTAAGAGTGCATTGCAGTTGTATTCTGAATATCATCTGGAAATTTCACATAAAATCACAATTTTGCAGCTTATTTTTGAAAGAAGGATTTTGCAGATGTGCATATAAATCCTCAAATTTCTGAACTGCATTGTAATAAAAATAGTTGGCATAATGTACAATAGTAGTTTGGACCAAATGGCAGAGCAGTGAGTGCCAGCGACTCAGTTTCTCCAGGACAAAATGTCTGGAGTCTAGAAAATAATGGCTTGGACAGGTTCCTTAGTGAGTGTAGGATACATAGGAACCGCAAGAGAACAGACAAATGGGAAGAAAACAGGATTAAATGATACGAAAGAAATAGACTGTGCAGAGGAGAGACTGTGGAGCAGTGCTTCTGACACTAGCTAGGTAGCTGCTGGTTAGGAGGCAAAGTGAAACTAACATTTCCGCTCATGGAGAACTGGAGAGCTGCATACAGACCAGACAACTCTTATGCAGTTGGAGAGAGATGGAAAAATGAGAAGCACTGCACCCCAAACAGCCCTCCAGAGTCAAAAGTTGGTGAGTGACTACTGTGCAAGCCACTTAGGCCACAGTCACACAAAGCAGGAGCTGGCAGGGTGTGATTATAGGGCAGGGCTAGATATTTGAACCTGGGTCCTGGAACACCTCTTGGTTGCTTCGCACCACCAAATTCTCAGAGTGTGTGAGAGAGGACAGTCACAGTACAATGCCAGCAGTTGGAGAACAAACTGGGGGAACCCCACTGAAAGACAGAGACTGGTAATCACAGACTCGGCTCCTCTGGTCAGAGGCTGGCTTCAGCCTGAGTTTCACAGGATTGGAAGCTCACCTTGGCACTGTGTTAACACTGTAAGCATAGATCTATCTATACCCAGCACTGTGCTGTGGACAGACTGATCCATTGACTTTTAATGTACATCTATCCTTTTTTCTATTTTTTGGTGCTTACTTTAGAGTATTGGTTCTTACACTGTTGTCCAGTGACTCCCAACAGTTCTCAAGAGTCTTTTAGGAGTCTACAATGAAAATTGTTTTCATTAATAATATCAATGTATTGTACTGTTTCTCATTCATTCTCTTACAAAGGTATAGTTGACTTCTCCAGAAGCTACATAATGTGTTATATTGCAATAGATTAAATGTGATAGATGATATGAAGATGCAGCTGTCATCCATTTTATATCTTGACTCCTTTTTTTTTCTCATTCCCCTCCCCTACCTTCAGCCCCTCTTTCCCTTCTTATTTACAAAAGTTTGGTTCCATTGTTTTCTTCTTTTTACTCCCTTGCTGCTTTTTGTTAACAACAATTCTTAATGTTCCGATCACCTTTTCTGTAAATGGAGCTGGATTTTCAGTCTATTGGGGAGGAAAAGAGGAAATACCGCTTTTACGTTATTCCACATGTAAATTAATTCCAGATAGACCACAGATAGACATCTGAAAGGTAAAACAATGAAGCATCTAGAAAAAATGTTGGAGAATATATTACTGGCTTTGTAAAGAATTCTTAAATAGAACAAAAACACACTTGGCAGAAGCGAGAAATGCCATTAAATTATCCTCCAGTACACTGAAATCCTTCTATAGAATGGTGGAAAGTTGGAGAAATGGGGAAATATTGATCAAATGGTATAAAATTTCAGTTGTAAAATTAGTAAATTCTGAGAATCTGATGTACATCATGGTGTCTATAGTACTGTACTGTATACTCAAAATTTGCTGTGATTAAATCTGAAGGGCCCCCCCACAAGATGACTATATGACTTAGTCTTCTAGTAGGTATAATGAAATACCACATGCCGGGTAATTTACAATGGACAGATATCTACTAGTTCATAGTTCTTAGTCAGGGAAGTCCAAGATTGAGGGAGTCAACATCTAGTGAGGGCCTTTTTACTGTATCATAGATGATGGAAGCTGTCATATTGGCAAGAAAGAGAAAAGGGGCCAAACTTATCCTTTAAGAAACTCATTCTCACAATAATAATCTTAGTCTCTTTGAAAGCAGAAACCTTCTGACCCAATTAACTTTTAAAGGGTCTGCCTCTCAAAGTGTTGCAGTGGGGTTTATGTTTCCAACCATGAACTCAAGTGGATACATTCAGGCCATACCATTCTACTTCTTCCCCCCAAGTTGATGTCTTTGTCATGTGGAAAATATGTCTACTTCATCCCATTAGTCCCAAGAGACTTCAATTGTTCCTTCATCAATTCAAATGTCACAAGTCGTGTCTTGATTGAATCAGATAGGTGAATTTCAAGGTATCCTTCATCTCGAGGCAAATTTCTCCATCCCAGCTGTGATCCTGTAAAATCAAAGCATGTATCTCCCTCCCTCCTCCCTTGATCTCTCCCTGCTTCCCTCTGGCATGTTTCTCCTCTGCCATATCCATCTGCCAAGGATTCAGTGCACTATGGACTGAAAGCTCTACAAACTGTGAGCCAAAGTAAACCTTTACTCTTTACAGTTGTGGGTGTCGGTTGTCGTGTCTCTGTGAATGGAAAGTAACTAAGACAGGCGATTTTAACAAATGTTCGTCCATGTGTAGCATTCTACAGGGTATGGAGGGTCAAATAATGCCTAATTATTTCCTGTCTTCATTGATGTATATGAGATATCAGGCCCTAGGCAGCACGAATGCCATGAAACATTTTGTAACTTGCTGTCTTTAGTTTCTTACAGTCAAGTGGTTCAACAGCCTCCGTTTTACAGTCAGATAGCCTGAATTTGAATTCAGAATTCAGATCTGTCACTGACTAGTTGTTTGCATTTGAGCAAGTCATTTAACATCTCTGAGCCTCTGTTACTTCATTAGTAAAATGAGGATTGTAATAGTTGCGACCTCTAAGGAGTTCTACAATAAATATAGGGCACTCATCACAATACCTAGCTCAGTACATCTGCTCGTCTTCTTCTTCCATCAAGCTCCCTCCTCTTTTCCTCCTACTTCCTTCTTTTCTTTCTGTAGACCATTCGTTGGTGCATTTAAAAATGTACGTGGTAGTGCTGATGGGAAAATAAATTGAAGAAGCATTTGGTAACATCCACTAAAGCTGAATTTAAACTCTGTGATCCAGAAATTCCACTTTAGGTCTATACCTAACAGTGATACTTAGGGAAACCATTTTATAAGAAAATTTATAGTGAGACTATTAAAAATCTTTCCAAACTGGATATAGTTTAAATGTCCATCATTAAAATGAATAACTAAATAGTATATTGGGAGTGATGAATTCATGCATTGTAAAACTATATGATATGATAATAGATGAATACAGGTATATCATCGAAGTATGGTAGAATATCCAAAACACTACTGAGTCGAATGCTGTCAGACACAAAATTGTTTGTATCATAAGTTTCCATTTATCAAAGTTCAAGAGTATAGTATTTAAACTCAAGGTAGGGGTTAAACTTTGAGAGGCAGTGAAGGGTCTTTTAGAGTACTGGTGGTGCTGTTTCTTGAACTTGTTTCCAGTCGTTCAAGAGGATTACATTTTTGCAAATTTGTTAAACTTTATACCTATGATTTGTGCACTTTTGGTATACATTTCACACCCCAATGTAAGGTTAATACTTCCAGGAGAAGCTCCATGGTATGCCCTAGCCAATGTAAAACCAATTATGAAATTTAAAAGTTTCAATTTCCTTGCTTTAGAAAGCACAGTTTGAAATTATTGATCAGGAACAAAAATACCTATGGGATTAGTTTTTCTCCCTCTGTGCTAGAGATCAGACCCCAGGTCTTGCACATTTAAGGCGAGCATTCTACCACAGAACTATACCCCCACCGCTGACTTCTCTATTAAAGAAGTGTTGCTTTTTAGAAATGAAAGAAATGTTCCAGAAATAATTCATTAATGTTACCATTGAGTAGAGTCTAGCAATTTAATGAAGTGATTAATGTCTGATACTGAAACTGTAAAGACATGATTCATGTATACACATTTACTGTTATCAGGATTTTAAAAAACATATTACAGTATTTATTTTTAATGTAGACTAGTGGTATTCTTTCAGACATTCAGCTGGTGAATTTAAAGGAGTTCTTTTGAGAGGCAATAGAAAAGAATGTAATTAATGTGATTGCTCAATAAGGCATTGTCTTTCGTGAGAGTATTCAAATGCCTTCTCATTTGACACATTCTCCACATTCAAGTATTTAGAAGAAAAGTTTTAGATAATGTGTCCTCTAGTCACTAACAATAAGATCGAAGATACTCGTATGGTTAGTAACGTCAATGTAGAAAAACCGTGGAATGTAACAATTGGACCAATTTTTAACTGTGTTTCCTGAACAAAATCACAGTTATAAACTGATTTTTAGTTGCCGATGATTGATTTCTAAATAAATCTCCAAATTACTGAAAATGCATTTGTTTTTGAAAGAATTCTAATGAGATTTATGGTTCAGCCTTTGTCAGGGAAGAGGTGGCCTAGAGTTAAAAGTCCAGCATTGTATAACTCAGTGAATGGGGTCTCTAATTATAATTTTAAGATGTTTTTGCACAATTAAAGGACAGCTTATCATGTGTTATTATAAGTTAACCGTCACTATTATTATAGATTATCAGCCATAGTGCAGGCCTATACTGAAAGACCGATAAATGGCCACACTTTCCCCCTCCAGCCTTATTTCTTGTTACTCCAACAATTAGAAGACTCTTCTCATGATATCCTACACCAACTCATTCATATTCTTGTGACTGAGTTTATGTAATTCTTTCTTTTGCCCACTCAACTTCTATACTTCTTTCAGTTTCCAAATAAAAAAATTCACCAAGCAATTTGCTCATTAATTCAAAAGTCAGATGCCAAAGAGGAGAAAACAGTCTTCTGGTATTACACGATCTCTGGGAAGTGAATTCTAGATCTCATGTTCTTTCTTTTGACAGCAAAGTCATTCAATAGTGTGATTCAAAAGTTCTCATGATATTTACTGAGTGCCTGTTCTGCATAAGGTTCTGAGCTAGGTTCTTGGAGTATAAAAAGCATTAAGGCAGTCTCCCTGGGTTCCTTGAAAAATACAAAATAGAACTATAACACGATCCAGCTACCCCACCACTAGAAATATATCCAAAGGGAAAGAAACTAGTATGTCAAAGAGAAAGAGACATTTGTACTCCTGTCTTTATTACTGCACTATTCATGATAACCAAGAAATGGAAGCAACCTAAATGTCCACCATCTGATGAACAGATAAGGAAAACGTAGTAGTTATACACCGTGGAATATCATTCAGCCAGTAAAAGAATAAAATCCTGTCATTTGTGACAATGTAGCTGGAACTAGAGATCAATATGTGAAGTGCAATAAGTCAGGCACAGAAACAAAAATACTGTATGATTTTAAAATAGTTGACCTCATAAAATTTGAGAGTAGAATGGTGCTTACTCACGACAGTGGAGAGGATGGATTGATAAATTTGTGCTAAGTTACAACTGGATAAGAGCAAGAAATTCTGGAGCATTAGTGAACATTATGGTGACTATAGAAAATAATTACATACTACATATTTCAGAAAGCTAGAAGAAATGATTTTTTAAGCTTTCACCACAAAGAATTAATATTTGGAGAGATAAGTATGTTTAACCTGATTTTAACATTTAAATGTATATATGTTACAAATATGTTCAATTTTTATTTTTTTAAAAATCTTTCTAAATAGTCTTCTGCCTTCAAAGAACTCACAGTCTAGAGCACTCTGAGAAAATGATTTACTCAATGTAGTAAGAATAGAAGGTAGCATAAGAATATAGAAGAGAAGCATCAAAACCTGGCGTGTGGTAATACAGGAGGAACAGACCTGGGAAGGTGACAGTTAAGCAGACTCCTGAAGGATGAGTAGGACTTAGCCAGATTAAGAGGAGGATGAGAATTTTCAGAAGAAATAGCAAGGGCAAAGGCACAGAGGAGAGAAACCACATATACAGGACAGGAAACACAAGATAAAGAGTTTGAGATGAAGAACAACAAAAGATGATAAATGGCAGGCAGTGGCCATGCCATGAAAAGCCATGTGTAGCAGTGGGGAAAACACCCCATCAAACAGAAAAGAACATTCTCTACAATGCCTTTTACCACAAATATCATCCTCAAGGTCTGTAGTCTGAATGGGAATTGAAGTTTCGCCACTGTACATTGGGCTGGGAAAATAGCTGGTTTTCTCCTGTACCTATTACAAACTTGGTGTTTCCATCCTCACAGCCTCTCTATCCCTAGTGTTCCTATTCTCTTTCTATTCCCTCAGTTACCAACTGTTTAAAGTGCCCCATAGTGGGTTCCTGTCCTTTCTATGGGACCTTGATAGTTTGACAGCTATTATTGGATTTGTTTCTTAGCTTGTCCTTTTATAAGTAGGTTTATAAATCCTTCACTCTACTCTACCCTCTCTTCTGTGTCTAAAATGATAGGCTAATAATTCCTTCACATGTTAATAGTTCTCTCTCTCTCTCTCTCTCTCCCTCTCCCTCTCCTCTCCTCTCCTCTCCTCTCTCCTTTCTTTCCCTTCCTCCTTTCCTCCCTCCTTCCCTCCTTTCCTTTCCCCTCTTTTCCCTCACAGACCAGTCTGCATCGATATTTAAAACCTAGTTAAATGAAACTTATTGATATTTTCTTCTTACAACCTCTCATAATTCCTTTATGAACTTTCTTCTACCTGCCTTGATTCCTGAAGGCATTATTCTATTGCAAATGGAAAGTTCTTGTCACCCAGTAGGCAACAAAGGACCTATACATAAGATATAGAATTTGCTTCTCCGCTGATTCTTCTGTGTGCATGAATTTATATTACATTTCATAGAATCGCTACCGTCTATTACTGCATAGATTGAGTTTAAATGCTTTGAGCTTTTCATGAAAATGTGCTACATATGTAAATAGAACTATAATGAATATTTCTTTCCTGGTCAAGTTGGAATGTTTCTTTAGTTTACTTCCTGAACTCAACATTCTTGCAGAGTACAGTCCTTTGTTAGGGTTAGAATTTCCTATAAACCTGCTCAATAATTTGTTTGTGTTTGGCTTCTTTGAAATACAATACAAAGCAATCCTTGTAAAAGGCAAAACTGTCCTGAAGCCTGAGAAAAAAGCCTGAGGCATTGACTCAAAGTGGGTCTTTTCAGGCAGAGCCAGCTGAGTAACATTATCTTAGCTGGTTGCTTTTCAAGGTACCCAAATCAGGGGCTTTCCTTTAGGGAGTAGCATTTGTAACGAAGGGCAAAACTTGGGAAAATGGGCCTAGGAAGGCATGGTGTGTGCAGAGGAATCGTGGTGAGCAGAACAGACCCCACGAACTGTGTTCATTCTACCTCCAACACAAGGGGAGATCATCACTTGGCCTCAGGACAGAGATTACACTGAGAGGCAAGGTGAGAAGGAAGTGGGAAATCCAGGAAAGGAGACAAGATTCCTAAGGCAGCTTAACAGCTCTGAGTCAAAGGCTGTCAGTCATCTGGGCTCTGGCTGCTCCATCCTTCACAGTCCAGTGCTTTCCTGGGGCCAAGGCAGGGAATTACTACATGCAGGATTACCTGGGGAAAAACCAGAGCCTCACTTTGTCCCTTCCCGTAATTGACACGACTGGGCTCAGGGAGCAGGGAAGGGAGAACTTTCCTCCATAAATGGAGGCAAGGTGGCTCACTCTGGCCAGTACCAACTGAGATGTGTGCACCTGCCACCCGTTAAGCTCAGCCACACTGTGAGGAGAGGTAGGGTGGAGCAAGCAGAGAGAGTCAGTGAACCATGGACAAGTTGAAGTGCCCCAGCTTCTTCCAGGGCAAGGGAAAGGAGGCAGTGGACTAGGAGGTAGGGGTCTGGGAGCTGCTGAAGGTGCGGCGGGCCCAAGAAGAGAATGCTTAAGAGGGAGGGTTAGTCTCTCTTTTTTGCTTCCTGTGGCTGCTCCCTGTTCAAATTTCTGCTTAACTATTTTCAGGTGTGCCTAAAATGGCCCCATAGAGTAGAGGAAAAGAATAGCTCTTATATTAGGAGCTAGGTGACTTAGGGCCATCTCAGCCTTGCTCTGTGGGTACGCACAAAATCCCACTCTCCGTTCTTCTGCAGACTTTGCCCATATGCTGCAGGGAGACACAAAAGTACACTGTGCTTACCTCACCTGAGGAAACTTCCACCCCCCAAAGCAGCTGAGGGATTGGGAGAGAAGCCCTCTCCTCCCACCTCCAGAATTGGAGTGAGAGCTGCTTCACCTGATGGAACAAGAAAATTTGCCTCTATGTATGTTTCTGTGGTTTTTAGAGAAGAATATATTTTGCTCCAACACAGGGAGGGCAGTTAAACTTCCCTTAATCCCAACCATCCAAAAGTCTCAGCACATAAGGAAAGCACTGTATAATTATTGTTTTACTCCAGTAGAAGGTCCATTTTATCTTTCTTCTCAAATATCTGTTACAATCTTAAGTGTGCTGATTTTTCTTAATTCACCATTAAAATTTTTGAATTTGAAAACTGATTTGTCCACTTTTGCTTGCCCTTCATGTTGGTGCAACATTTAACCTTTTCTTTAACATTTGGGTTACTAACAGAAATTTTATTTCGAGAAACCGTTAGGTGTCTATCAGCAGAAACATCCCCAATTTCAGGTCCTTTCCTCTTAGATAGTGTTTTCAGGCTTTGTTCTGTCTCCTCTTCCCTTTCTGTGAATTTTGCTTCTTTGGAGTTTGTGACAGTAGAAAGTGAGTATGTTGTTATTTTTTTTCTCCTCAGCAAGTGGCGAGTGCATCTGAGGATTTGCACGCTGACAGAAATGATGAGAATCAGGACCGTGGTAACTGGTCAAAAAAATCGGATTCTCTTCTGTCTATGATCGGATTTGCAGTGGGATTGGGAAATGTATGGAGATTCCCATATCTGACCTACAGCAACGGTGGAGGTAATCTCTTGGCTTTTTTCTTTTTCCTTTAATAATACTTGGGGTACCCTATGATCTCTGAGGATATTTTAGGAGCTAAGGAAAGGTATACAGTGGAAGAGGAGAAGCAAGTATACTACATTTGTTATTAAACTGTAAACTACTATCTCAATTAGGAATCTGGTTTTCAAAAATTCCCACATATAAACTTCATAAAAGCTTTATACTTAGTACTTCTGGGCTTCTGATTTGACATCCCATGAAATCTTCATCTAGGACTTTAAAAAATTATGCATATCCCTGTTATAATCTATTCAGACTCAAGTTTTACTTTGTTTAATTTATAGATGAACCCAAGGGGAAGACAGGTCAATGTAGCTCTATTAAGAAATTCACATAAATTGCTTGATTTACTAGAATAGGCATTACATTTTGGGATATTTAAGTGTGGAAAGAAATAATGAAAATGTAATTAAAAGTTTAATATTTTAAGTGGTATAAATCCCAAAGTGGATTGACCGCATAGAAAATCCCCCTAAAATGCAATACAGTTTAGTTCAAGGCTAGGTAATTTTTTTTTAGAGCAGAATATATTTATTGAGAGAAAGAAAGCTTCTATCTGAGGGACAGAAGGGGGCCTGAGTGGGTTGCCCAAGGCTAGGTTTTTTGTTCTCCAAAAATAATCCTGTTATACACTGTAGTCAATCATGTAGTTTCTATAAGAACAAGGGGAGAAATAACTGAGGTGACGTACTAGAGAAATAAAATGAATTACATAATCCACTAGTAATGTTGGAACAACTTTTCATTTGCAGCGTATTTCATTTACTTGTACTTACAGGCTGTAACTCATTCAGTAATGGGTGTAGTGTAAGTATCAGCTGAAAAACGAGATAGAAATCACAGTCATTTCTGATGTCTATGTTCAAAGTTTGGCTTTGAAAAGAAGCACTTAGACTACTTTCAAATCACTTGTTCTCAGAATAAGAAATTTCGTATTCCTTGAGAACAACAACCATCATTTCCAATAAATTTCTAGGTAGTATATTAACAGAGAATATAAATTACATCCCAAACAAAATACTATTATTTGTTTTGTGCTTTTTTTTTTCCATTTCATGACATCTGAAAGTTAGTATGTTAGATGGGCTATCAGTTTTTTTTAGAAAAATCTCATTATTAACTAATATTTAATAGATAATGTAGGTTTTCTAAATTGCTGTGTCATTCTTCAAGAAGAGGAACATGAAATTCAAATTCTTCAACTATAGTTGGGTTTAAAAAATGGTCAGGTTTGAAAAACTACCGTTAAAATCTGGAAACATTTGTATTTGTAGATTCTTTTAGTAGTTTATGAAAAAGAAATGTCATAGCATGTTAAGGTTTAATGTCGTCCTTGGCCACTAAATTATATTAACCATTTGTCAGTTATGGCTATTATTAATAATGAAATAATATTGTGGGTAATACCCAATATATAACAATGAACAGAATAATCATCTTTTTCAAAACACCTTCCAACTCTGGGCTAATAAACCTTTGTTGATAGTAATAGATAGGTTGAGATATTTTGTGTTATTTTGCTTCTATTAATAATTGGTAGTACTTATAGTCCTATTAGTCATAGCAATGATGGCATGCACATGCAACATCTGTATACACATTTTTTTTCTATGTGCTAAACCCTTCTTCTAAGGTTAGCATTCAAGCAAAGCCACTTAAGTATGGCTATACAACAAATTTCTTTTAAGTGTTGGAAAACATAACATTTGTAGATGCAGTGTTATAGTACCATAATATGAAAAATACTTGAGGAAAACCTTAACATGAGTAAATGAAACATACATAATCCAAAACATATTTTATCTACTAATTCACACATCACTTTTATTCAACTTTGTCAAGACTTTCAGAATATTAGATTAATATGTTTAAAATTCTGTCCCTGCTCCAATTTTTAATGTGCTAAGGGTTTCAGTGAGCACTGTTATACATAAGAGTGCCCAGAAAAAACGATCAATGATAAAAGTTTAATTTAAAGGAAAGGAGACTGGATGAAGTGAGAGGAAGGAGA
The DNA here is from genome assembly GCA_004363535.1 of Dasyprocta punctata. Taxonomy (NCBI): domain Eukaryota; kingdom Metazoa; phylum Chordata; class Mammalia; order Rodentia; family Dasyproctidae; genus Dasyprocta; species Dasyprocta punctata. Next base: position 20,501 of record RJWM01020553.1, on the reverse strand, counting down.
ATTGGTCCCTCTGAAATTGAAAGTTAACTATGAGCATGCCTAGAAATTTCAGATTTTTCTATCAAAACTACTACATTCTTATTCACATTGAGTAGTCTTGTCACTATTTGAAAATTAATGAATGTAAGTGCAATAACTTCCACTCTGCACAACGTTTAGTATTTGGACCCTCAGTCTTAAAAATTGACCACTATGTTTAAAGACAGGAGAGAAAAACTAACATTCAACATGTGGTATGTGCCTGGCAAGTTGTCAAGCATTTTTCACATAGGCCTAATATTTGAACTCTTACCAGAAACGGATGTGTTTGTATTATTCTCCTCCTTTATGAGGAACAGAAGGTTCAGGAGTTAGGTAAATCACCCAAGGCCATATAATTAGTAAAGTAAATAGTAGAGCAGCATTTTAAAATAGGCCCTTCCAACTCCACAGATTGTAAACCTTCACATCCTATATCTTACTTTTTTAAACTGTTTTTAATATTTGCAACAATTTCATTAGGTAATGCTATCATCCTCATTTCACAGATGAGAAATCCAGGGTTTAGAGAGTCAGCTACTGTCTCACAGAGAATATAAATCTGAGAACCGAACCTAGCACATTCTGACTCCAGTGTAATCAGGAGACTTTAAAAATGTTATACTGGTTGCCAAGGTGCCATCAAGATTTTGAAAGTAGTAATACTTTTATTCTTGTTTGCCTTTTCTAGGTGCCTTCTTGATCCCATACACAATTATGCTGGCTTTGGCGGGTTTGCCCCTTTTTTTTCTGGAATGCTCTTTAGGGCAGTTTGCTAGTCAAGGCCCTATTTATGTGTGGCGAAGTGTACCGTTGTTTAAAGGTTAGTATTAAAACGTTATCATCGTCATGATTATTGCTTGATGTCTGTGTATAGTAGTCTTCACCACATAGTTAGGAAACGTTTACAATTCTGGCATGTTTGATTGCATAGAAGCAGAAAACACAATGGCTGTTACCAGAGGGTGGGGTAATTTCATAGAAGGAAGAGGTGCTGGTCAGAGGATATAAAGTTACAGGTAGATGGGAGAAATAATTTCCAAATACTTATAATCTACAAGTTTATAAATTCAAGAGTGAAACTATGGTAACTATAATTATGACAACATATTTTGCTCTTCAAAATACATAGAGGTTATTAAATGTTTCCAACAAGTAAATGATAGCTCTGTGTGCTAGCTTCAGCAGCACATATACCAAAATTGGAACAATAGCTATGTGAGGGGATGAATTTGTTAATTAGCTAAATGGACCCATTCCAGAATGTATTTATACTTCAAAACTCATGGTGCACATGAAAAAGATAATATCATCTGTTAATTAACAATAAAAATTGAAATAATATTCAAACATGGTAAGGCAAAGGAGCTTGCTTACTGTTTCTCTGTATAGTATGACTCCATAGAATTTGAAAATCAGATGTTAATTTTATTTGTTAACCTGACTGAAGGTATGGAAAGGGTTAGGAAGGACACTAGAGATGTTTGTAAGAGTGTCATTATATATTTTCCTTATTTTATTTTTAAATTATTTTGGCACATAGTTTGTTGTGCATTAACTTCATTGGCTCTGACTTACAAGAACTTTTATTCTATTGGTACTCTGGCTTTTTAAGTTCTTCATATACAGTCTTTGCCTCACTGCCTTTACACATCTTCTAAAAATCCTCTTTCAGAAAAGTTGAGAATTTGGTCACTATTTTTTGTTGTGTGCTCCTAATAGACTAGGACCCTGTTAAGCTGAAAAATGCCTCTGTTGTTATTAAACATCAAACTATCATTCTCCAATGATTAAACATCATTTTGGAATGTGCTAAAAACTCTTTGGAAAACTTTCCATGTGACATAAAAATAAATTCCTAATGTAGTGAATAGAATAATGTACTGCAAGATTAAAGAAGCTGCCTAAAAGGCTAGTCCTAAGTTTAGGTGTTATATTCAATATACAAAACTTCGTATTGAAACTACTGAATTAAATTTTGGATGTTTAAATTCAGATTGTTACTGAATCACTGAGTTGTATTTACCTATCCTTGTGAAAGTACTCTGTTGTGTCATTTCAAGATGTTAATTCAAAGGCTTCATTTTCTCCATGTCAAAATGTCAGTTTAGAGAAGAAGATTTAAGTATTGATCAATGTTCCAACAGATACAAGTTTTGACTTAAAAAAAATGCCTTATGTGCCCACTGTGATAAGACTTTGCAGCCTTAATAAAATAGACTAATATATATATAGGTTTTACATGAATTTCATTGCCTAAAGCAGGTCCTTTTTCTCAGACTTGTCGTCTCTTCTAATTAACTGAAGAATTGTCTCAGGAAACCAACTGTCAAAATAGTTTTTTAAAATGGGAAGATAGCTACTTGGAGTGTACCATTTCCCTCTACTCCTGATTTCTCTGCTCGAAAAAGCAGAAAATAGTTTTTTGAAACTGTTTTATCATTTGAATAGCTATTGTGAAAATTGAGATGGACTTATATAATGAATTAGCAAAACAAATTTCATTTGAGTATATTTTAATGATTCTTTTTTTCCAGGCGTGGGAATTACAATGGTTCTGATATCGATTTTTGTGGCAATATATTATAACGTTATAATTGCATATAGTCTTTTCTACTTGTTCGCTTCCTTTCACCGTCCTTTGCCATGGAAAACGTGTTCTCCTTCTTGGTCAGATAGAAACTGTAGCCGATCATCTATAGGTAAATTTCATTGATTTAATTTTTGAAATATTTTCAACTCCACATCATTTCTTCTAAATAAGCTTAAAGGATTAAATCATTTCCTAATTTTGGTACAGTTTTAAATGGTTCATAGGTCATTAGCTAAAGGAAAACTGCAGTGTATATAATCTGAATTTTTGAGGGGAACCATGAATGCAAAATCATGGTGAGGAGAACATCTTTCAAGCCTAAGTCTTGGGCAGGAGAGAAATAAGACTAAGTCATAAAGACAGAGAAGTACTATCCATAATAACAGAATTGTGTATACTAACAGTCTTTGGGATAATGTAGCATCAATATTGTAGGCTGTTACAAGGTTGCACATCAGAGTATAAAGATTTAATACTTTTGAGAAATTTTAAAGCATCATTTTGTCTATGTAGATTAGATATGCTAAGTCCACCTAGAAAAAGTTCTATAGAGCACCAAACTTCAAGTGAAACAATTGTTAATACATAGCTGTTATTATTATAAATACCATTACACTTTAAAAGGGCAGATAGCATTGTACTCACTTTTAGCTTAATAGTGGAGAATATTTAAGATACTGATCGAGAGTAGTTTTATTTGTGAATTACTTTACTGTACCTTCACAAAGTAACAATTTGGACAACAGCTTAAACATTTTACCATTGAAACTCTTTTTCCAAGAAAGTATTTATTTAAAACTAAATACATAACCGTTTCGGTTCTGTATTTCTTCTTTTATCATTTTCAGTCACTCACTGTGATGTAAATGTGGGAACAGGGGAGATCATTCAAGTGAATATGAGCTGGATAGATGCCAACAATTTTACATGCATCAATGGCAGTGAAATTTACCAACCAGGGCAACTTCCCAGCGAACAGTATTGGAAGTAAGTGATCCAGTTCTTAGACAGATGTTATTGAAAAGTGATAATGATATATTGGCCATTCCCTTCCTTAATTCACATAAATTGAAGAAATGGAACTTGTAGGGAATTATGCTTCATTTGTCTCAGATATTTAGGGGAACAGTAATTATTTGCAAGGCTAGGACTTTGTGAACAATGTGTTTTTCATAAACTGGTTGTTCAGTGGATGCAACACTGTAGTGATGTGTTTGGAACTTCCTATGCTAAGAGTTTGTTTGTGAGAAAACATTTCAACACTAAGAAAAATTTTAATGATAATCAGTTGGACAATGGGTAATACTGGGGGGCAATATTGTTAAGGCAACATTTCCTCAATATCTGCTTTGCATATGGTTGCCATTGAATAGTGAGAAGAGGTATTCAAGGTTATACTTACATTTTACTGATTTTAAATCATCCTTCTTTATGCCTACTCATTACCCTTACCTAGTGTGTCTAATACTGAATGAACTCTCCTTCATCCACATGCTAATGCCCTCTGTAACTTTTTAAACATTTTAATTTATTTTAACTGGTAGCATAAAACTTGTGCATATTAATGTATATATTACATAATGTTTATGTCAGGTTCAATATACCTATGTTTAATATACCTATGTCCTTAAACATTTGACGTTTCTTTTTTGTGAAAAATTTCCAAAATTTCTTTCTCGTAGCTTTTGAAATGTACAATAAATAGTTCTCATAGACACCCCTGTGCAATAGTACGTCAGAACTTCTTGATCCAACCTAACTGTCAGCTAATACCTACTGATGAACCGTTCCCCATTCCCATCCTCCCAATTTCCCCACATCTGGTAATCGTTGTTTTACTTTAAACTTACAAGCGATTACCTTTTTTAGAATCCATGTATATATAGATCATGTGGTACTTTTTTTCTGTGCCTGGCTTATTTCAGTTCAAGTAACACTCTCCAGTTTCATCCATGTTGTCACAAATGATAAGATTTCATTCTTTGTACGACAGAAAATATTCCAATATGTGTGATATTTTCTTTATCTATTCATCAGTTGATAGACACTTAGGTTGTTGTCATTTCCATTTCTCAGATGTTGCAAACAGTGCTGCAGAGAACATGGGAGTGCAGATTTCTCTTTGCTATATACGTTTCATTTCTTTAGCTATATACCCAATAGTTGGACTGATAGGTTATACGGTAGATCTGTTTTATTATTTTATGCGGAACTGCTATACTATATTTCATAATGTAAATTTAAAAGTTTTTGAAGATTGAAATGTTCCCAAACGTCCAGGTAAGTATTGTAACCCCAAATATTGAGTATGGTAATCCAAGTATTGAAATCCTTTGTCTAGTTTTCCTCACAATCCAAGAAGTTTTATTTATAAATCCTCTGAGACGTTATTGGAATCCTGGCAAATTAATTCCAATCTGCCATCCCCAATTCAACCCACGGCGAGAGTAAAGATTCTGAGACGTATTCAAGGTTAAGGGCAGCCAAGGGGTCCTGAGTCCACTCCTCGTGAGGACATGTGGACAAAGGCCTTGATCCTAGGCCTCTCCCAGAATTTATTAACTAGTGAAGCAAGGAGGTGGCTTGAGGATGAGTGACAGTGAGGATGGCAGGAACTACGTGAGTAACTTGAGCTGGCTAACAAGGTAGTGAGAAAGGTGTGTCTGCAAAATGCAGATAAAGATATGCAGGGGGATCAATTTGCACAACCCAGTCAAGATAGCAAGTGGATTGTTTTAGGAGGCTGCTGCTTTAGCTTTTGATATGCAAACTTTATGCCCTGGGAACTCACAGCCTCTTTCTCCAGGCTCATCCCCAGTGGACATTCCCTGAGCTCACTGGTTCTGTCATCCCGCTGTGCTTTATACATTTTACAAAGGTCACTTTGGAAGGAAACAGGACACTGTCTGATGGCTTTAAAGACTACATAGCAGTACCTGCTTCTGATATGTAAAATTTATGCCCTGGGGCCTCATAGCCTCTTTTTTGAGGCTCATACCCAGTTGACATTCCTGGAGCTCACTGGCTCTGCCATCCTGCTGTGTCTATACATTTTATAGAGATCACTATGGGAGGCAACAGAACACTGTCAGATGGCTTTAGAGATTATATATCAGTACCTCAGCTAGCCTTATTTGCAATGCTTAAGGCCTATTGAAGAGAAAAGGATATATCATAGTCAGTTCTATATATATCAACATAAGGAAGTAAGTCTCGATATAATCAAAGTTGCAGCAATTGTTCTGCATTCAAGGGGACCCACTCAAGTTGTCTCCCACAGGTAAGTATTAAGATTATAGATGCGTGCACACTGCTAGTGAAAATCATGGTGTTTTACAGAGAGACTAAAAAAGTTGTACATAATGGGGCCGTTTGAATTTGCTGATATATACAAGTATAGAATAAATATATATAATTTATCCTATTTTAAATATTTTATTTAAACATAATTTAAATAACAATTTAAACTATTTTATTCATTATTTTAACTTGAGAAAAATAATGTATTGAGTCAAATGCAGACATTCGATTTCAGGTTGATTTCTTTAAATAAAGGAGCTTGACATGTTAGGGGATTATTAGAGATTTTGGAAGCTTAGATTGGCTGTGGTTATCCCTCAGGTTCGGAACTTGACTTTTTAATGAAGTGTTTTGTTCATTTCTACAGCAGCATACACTAATAAAAGACTCACAGAACATTGATGTTAACATACGATATTCATAGAGCTTCCTCTTGCATGAAACATATTAAAGAACTCATTATTTGTTTAGACAAACAGTTCTGTGTTCATAAAAGAGCTTATATGTTATAGTAAAGTGGCACTTCGACGGTCAAGTGGAATAGATGAGACTGGAGAAATTGTGTGGCATTTGGCATGGTGTCTTTTACTGGCTTGGATCATAGTTGGAGTGGCTTTAATGAAAGGAATCAAGTCTTCTGGAAAGGTAATTAGTAAAGCACATTAAGTAGTAATGTAACTCCCTTCCAATTTCATCTTAGCTTAATGTCAAGCATTGTCAAATGCATGATTTCTCTATAATGGTAACCTTTAAAGATACTAATAGCTTTTACGTAAGCATCGTAGTTTGAAGTAAATAGGATTTCCGCTACTGTTAGTAACAGAAAAGAATAAACAAAAATGAATGCTGGATTTGCGCCTTCCTCAAAATTCTTGATTCAGCATTCCAAGACTTGAGAGTTCAGTTTTAAATTTTCTGACCCACTAATGCAAAGTCTACATTGATGTTATATAAAGTAATAGTACCAGGATTCCCTTTGTTGAAGGGAGTGAAAATACTATGCAATGATTCTCTTCAATCAAAGTTGTCCAAAATTGACTCAGAAACTGCTCTCTCAGTGAACCTGCTCTTCTGAAAAATATTGTATTTTATCTATTAATTGTTTTAGTTTGAAACATTCAGAGAACACAATGACAAATTTAGAAAACATGAAATTTTCTCTGTGACAAGTTACACAGTAGCAAGAAGAGTGAATGTTTATGTGTCTTTTTTTGGTTTGTTTGCTTGTTGTTTTTAAGACAGGGTCTTGCTAAATAGTTCAGGCAAACCTTGAACCCACTGTGCAACCCAGCATGACCTCAAAGTTTCAATAATGCACCTGCCTGAGCCGCCCAAGAGCTAGGATTACTGGAGTGTGTATATGTGTTTTTAACTATTAGCATCCATTTATCTGAAAGTTGGAGGAGAAGAATCCTGGGAGTATTCAGTTTGTATTTCTAGTACAACACCTAGCACATTCAATTAATGTTAAATTGTAATGAAATGTGTTGTTGTATCACCAAAATAATGTGAGCGTCACAAACCAAGTAGAAACTTCGCAACATGTTCCAGTTGCACATTTCTGAAAGGTTTGGCTCCTTTTTGATGTTAATATTGAAAGAGTCCACCAATGACCATTTATGTAGGCCATTATTTTTTATTGGTCTCTGGACAACTTGTTTAAGTCATCACCCTGTATCGGGGAGCTGGCCTAGATCCCCAATCTTCTGAACGAGTGTACGGCAGAGGTTTAAATAAATGAGACAAGTGGTATGATTTTAGGGCTCCAGAAGGATCAAAAACCCTGCAGAGTTCTTGACTCTGCAGCTATCATGAGGGCTAAGGGAAAGAGCTTCTCTGGACCACCCGTATATATTTTCAAATAGACAAAGAGAGGGAATACAGAGGGAGGTGCTGAGGGAGGTGCTGGAACTGAGCAGGACTTGGGAGTCACTTCAAGGGCATCTCCAAGTAGGAAAGAATGCCAGCAAAGGAGAACTATTTTATCTCCAATATGGCCTTTGTGATGGGGCTGTGATGCCCTGCAGAGTAAGATGCCTGCAGGGCAGTCTCTATTAACATAATTAATTATGGAGCCAAGATGTCCTCAGCTGCGACCTTTTTTACCTTGCCCTTTGAGGTATCTCTGACCTCATTGGCCACTACAGACCTCGGTCAGGACCAGTGATTCATAGAGGTTCATTTACTATGAATCAGCTCCCATTGCCAGGGAGCCTCGGCCTAGGACAGGCTCACAGATAAATAAAATGCCAATTAGTAAATTTTAAATCCTGCTCAGAGCTGCTTCGTAGTGGTCTCCAACATCCCTGGAGATATTATCAAACTCAGGACAGCTCTGAATAAAAAACCATCCACATTATTGAAAAACCAACCTCAAAAGCAATCAGTTCATCTGGAAGTTCATGTTTTCAGGAGCATCACACTAGATAGTGTGCTGTCAAATTCACATAATCGGAGCTTTAAATAACAAGTATTCAGTATTCACTTGAATAAAGCTTTCATGGGATTGGAATATCTACTAGCAGATATTTTCCTTTTCTTTGGAGATTTAACATGTGCTAAGCATTGCAGGGTTTAAAATAATTTTCCTTTATACTTTGATACAGTAATATACTGAATGGAGACATTCCATTTGGTTCAATCAGATATCTATAAGGCTATGTTTTTGTCTTTTCGAGACAGGGTTTCATTATGCAGTTCAGGCTGGTCTTGAATTTCACTTTGTAGCCCAGGCTGGCCTGTAACTCACAGTGATCCTTCTGCCTTAGCCTCCTGAGTGCTGGGATTACAAACGTGCCCCACTACGCCCGGCTATAAGGCTATATTTAAGAAAACATTTCATCTCAATACAAAGTTATCACTGCTTAGATATTGTTCATTTACAGCATAAGCCTGGGAAATATTGCTTAATGGATAGAAATGATTTTGGAAATGGATCATTTGTGAGTAGTGAGAACAGAAATAGAAAATCACACCAAGTTTGGTATGGATATCATCAGACTTATTAATACCATTATGAAATCTCCAGTAGTTTAACTATCTGAACTGGCTAAAAATTTGCTTGTCTACAATTATACGCCATGATTTAAAATAGCACTAATTTTTGATGTTTTTCTTGGCAGGTGGTATATTTTACAGCTCTTTTTCCCTATGCGGTTTTAATCATCCTTTTAATACGTGGTGCAACTCTGGAGGGAGCCTCGAAAGGAATTGACTATTACATCGGGTCGAAGTCCACCTTCAGCAAGATCCTGGAAGCTGAAGTAAGACTTTACATTGGTTTAAAATTATCTGAGGAGGTATACCTTGTAATCAAATGCTGCAGCTCTTTGTTTTCATCTGAGTATCAGGATACAGTAGCTGGCAAAAAGAATATGCAGTTAAATTCATGAGAGTTTCTGTCCACTAGGCTGTCTAATTACCTATGTCTCATGACACCAAAGCTTTCCTATTGGAGGTAAGATCCTTTTTCACAAAAAGATTTCAAAAGTCATTTTATTCATATATCTCTACTTTTTTTTGATGGATATGATTTGTATTACATTATTTTGAAAAAGAATAACACATAAATACCTGCACATTTTTGGTTAGGACTATGTGATTTATTGAATAAACACATAGTAGCTTTAAAATTGTTTTTCAAAATTTAATAATCTATTTTAAATTTTCTTAAGAAGTCAATATGCCAAAAGTCAATTTTGTCTAATGCATTACGAAGTCAAAACACAAACATGGACTAAATAGTCCATAAAGAAAACTGTTACATATACTAGAAACATATACAAGTGCCGTAAATATGAATTGGGTAGCTCTCTTGTAAATTTAGTCTATTTCCAGATAATACCTGTGTATCATGAGGACATAAAATCTTCTAAATTTTTAGCTGCAGAGTGGATTAACAATAAGTGTGCTCTAGATACTATTTTTGTATTGATACAGCCTAAGTGTATTTCACTTTTATAGCAGTCAGTGAAATCACATTCTTGGCACATATAAAGCATCTAGTCAGTTAAAAACGTACAATATTATATTAATGTCAAGAAAAACTATACTAGTACTTTCTCCCTTACTAGTACTGAAAACCAAAATGGATATTAATTTTAGTTTGTTATGATATTCTCTGTGGAAATCATAAAAATTTCCAGCCATTGATATTTTCTTTTCTCAATACAGTCAGATATCTGATCATTTGTTGTAGAATCTTTTCAGTGTTCAGTGTCAAATTTAGCAGCTTTCCTCATAGGAATTTGTTATTAACATTGTTTTTTGAAAACTGAAATGTGTATTTCTGGTCATTTGTTCCTTTAATTGTGCTCAAAAGCTTTTACTCAATGATTATTCATGATAGCGCTAAATTATTTAGAACCATGATCTGTTGTGACTGTCTTAGAGACTAATGCATCTGATTTGTCCCTGGCCATCTGAATGCATTTCTTTATTTGTCTTGGGCCTCACTTGTATTCAATTTGTTAGTCTTTTCTCAACTCAAACATTATTTCAGACATTACTTTTAGTGGCGAGTAAGTAACAGATAAATTGGAAGTTGAGATTCTTAGGTTATTGAATAAGATAAAGTAAGTTAATGCACTTTGGAAATGATAAATTCATATAAATATGACCTAATCCATAATTACTTTAAATACTGTTATACTATCATATTATAGTGACAGCATTTTCTCTAAGAAACAGGCGCACCATTTTCTTTAAACTTAGTTACTTTGAACACAGTTGACAAGTCCTTTAGTCCCCTTCCCTTTTGCAAAAGGTCTATGGAGAAATACAGAGAGGGGACAGGGATGAAAAAAGGGTTAAGACGTGTTATGTGCATGGATCAACTCCCCACAAGGAGTATAATCAATATGGACTATAAACATGTACCAATAAAAATAAAAATTAAAGAAAAAGGAAAACACAGGCCTTTTGATATTCTTTAAGCGGCTATTACAAGCCTCAGGTGCTTGGGCTTTATATTTCCTTAACAATATCTTGAGAAATACATGTGACTATTTTATATAGCTTTATGTTTAGCTTTCTTTGCTTTTTAAGAATATCAGAGCTCCGTACAATTGAATGATTAAAATTTCATCCAGATGGAATGTGAAATTTAATCCTCCCACCCATCCATGTCTAATACATCACTCCACTCTTTTTTTGGATTTTCTGGTAATTAGAATTGTTTCTCTTAGATCTTTTTTACTCCTCGTGATCCATATTTTAAACATGAAATCACAAGTATGTATTTTTCCTTTTCTTTGACTATCTGCGGTCTATCAAGATCTTCAGGAAAGTAAAGAACCCTGCAAATTTATAGTTAGGGTAGTCTTCTGAGGTTATTTTACTAATGCTTTCATTTTATGGTGAAACTGATGAAGCCGAGACCCCAAAAGACTCCAAAGTAGACAAGTGTTCACAGCCAACTAATGCAACTAGAATAAAAATTTCCTAATCCTTGATCTAATAATCTTACATATAAGTATGAAATTGGTAGATAAAGAGATTAAAGTTATGTTTGAAACTTTGGTCAGTGCTCTTTGACAGACTCAGTATACATCATATTATGTAGCAGCATTCGTGTGCAATCCAAAACTGCCATACGCACTTCTGGCTCCCATTGAGTCACATATGCATACACAATACATCAAGTAAAAGAGGCTCAGTGACCAATGTGTCCATGGTATTCATCTCTTAATACAGAGAACAATCTAAAAACTAAGGGGGTACTATATTTCTAACAGAAATTTCCTATGCATAAACAAAATAACTAATTTAAGAATTATGTATGAATGTATCTATGTATATATGTATCTATCTATCCATCCATCCATTTTGTTTCATACTGACTTCCTGCAACCTAAATTCAAACAGTATTCTGAAGACCTGTAGTATGTTAGGTCCCTAACAACTTTTTTTCTATTGAAGTAATATTCAAATCATTGTTTTTAACTTCATGTGAGGAATGGATCGTCAATTTATGATTATTTCCCATGATAATGGTAGCCACTTTTGAGCATTTTGTAAATTTCACTTCTCATTTCTTTCCACATCATTCTTTGTCCATTATTATTATTATTATTAAATTTTTATCGGTGTCATCATTATTTTTTATTGGTGCATGTTTTATTATTGTCATTCTCCATCTTATAGATGAAGAACCAAAATTAAAGCTATTAAATACATCGAAGTGAAAGGAACTAAGAGATGCCTGATATAAACCTTATTTTCTTGTTTTTTACTCCAGAGCTAGAACTCATAGTCACCATCATGTTTTATTGCCTGTATTCCACTGATAAATCCAACTTATAAAGTAAATAATGAAACTTTTTCCCAAATATATACTGTCCTTGTTATTCAAAACTTGCACAATTCAATTTTTTTTCCTTTCAGAAAATAGCATATACAAAGACTTTCACTCTTAAAAATGGATTAACTTAACTTGGTTTGTAAGACTAATTGTTGACCTTTAACATAAACATCAGAGTAGTAAATTGTGAAAGAGGAACCATAAAAGCATGGAATTACTTTTAGAATGTGGAGAGATATCTCCTATTATTCTTGCTAAGAGTTAATATTCTTCTTCCTCCCACATTGATATGACGAATCAACAAAACACCAATTAAATTCCCAGTACAGAGAAACTGTGGAGGAGTTGTTTTTTTAGATATGAAACATTGCCATGATGTTATACTAATTCAAATAATGTGGCATTAGCATAGGTATAATCATATAGATAGGTGAACAGAATATTAATCTCAGGAATCAATTCTAAAGCACATGGCAATTTGTATGTGGCAAACGTGGGAAAAGGATGATTCTCTATTTGATATAAGAACATAAATTGACAATCCATGTATTAATATGCACAATATCGACTTAAGATGAATTGAAGTTTTAACAATATAAGCAAAGTTTTTTTTTCTTTTAGAAGAAGATATAGAATAATATCTTCATAACCTTAGGCTAAGTGTTTTCTGAGTAACAATGATCAAGTACCACATTTATAAGTGAAGAAGTAAAACTTCAGCTACATTATATCCAAAATAAAATCTTTGATTCACTAAAGGACACAATGCAAAAAAGGGAAAAACAAACACAAATTAGAGGAAAACATCAGCAGATATGACAAGTAAACGATGATAATCTAAATGCATAAAGAATTACTGAAGTGAAGGCAAATAACTCAAAAAATTACAAAATATATGAACAGGAATTCCACAGAGAAAAAGTCGTATGGAAAATGAGGGTACTCTAATCTCATTTCACAGCCACTTGATTGGGTCCAATTAAAATTCTAAGTGTTGATGAGGATATAGATAAATGGGAAGTTGCATAACCATCAACTGGAAGTACAAAGTGGTACAACCAGTATGAAGAACAATTTGGAAAGATTTAGAAAAAGAGAGGATGCCTATACACTTTGACATCGCACTTCCCCACCTACATGATAAGGAGAGACATGTACAAGAATGTTCAAAGACATACAACCAAATACTGAGCAGTGTAATACCTATTACCAAGGAAAAGAATAAACTGTAGTAAATATACAGTGGGACAATATAAAAGTGTAAAAGTGATTAAAACACACGTGTTCGGTTTAACCACATGAATTTGCCTATTTTTTTTATTTTTTGAATTAAACTGAAATTGTACCTGGCCTAACTTACTGATAGATAAATCTCACAATAGTTAATGAAAAAACATGTTGTATAACTTTACATGCAATGAGATAACTTTTCTATGAATTCAAAAATATGCCAAACTAAATATAAAAAATGAGGAAACAATAAACACCAAAATTGAAATTGCAGCTACCACTGGAGGATGGAAGGGTGATACAATCAGGCAGAGGTGCAAGGAGGCTTTAAAAGACTGGTTTATTTCTTGAGCCAGGTAGTGGGCACTTAAGTGTTCACTGTTTTATATTTTATAAACATAAAAAATAAGAGTATATTATTTTAAAATGGTAAATTTCTCTTCCAGGTTTGGAAAGATGCTGCCACTCAAATATTTTACTCCCTCTCAGTGGCATGGGGTGGCTTAGTAGCACTGTCATCGTATAATAAGTTTAATAACAACTGCTTCTCTGACTCGATTGTAGTATGCTTAACAAACTGTCTCACTAGCGTGTTTGCCGGATTTGCTATTTTTTCTATATTGGGACATATGGCTCATATATCTGGGCAGGAAGTCTCTCAAGTTGTAAAGTCAGGTATGTATCACTATATTTTGTCAACTTTGATTAATTCAATGCAACTTATTTATGTAATTCTTATGTAGTTGATAGCAATCTATACTCATGATTTAAGGTATGGCATTTTCATTCTCATTTCGTCTTACAAAATTTGTTTTAATACTATTCTTATTCTTAGATGATCTTGGAAGGCAAGAGTATATTGGGGAATAGTCAGTTAACAAACAAAAATATTTTTCTTGATTTTGTTAAATTTTTAGTATGTGTCTCCTACTGCATGAGTGCAAGTTCTGGCATTACGCTAAGCACATCAAGACTTATGAAAGAGATAATGGATACAGTGTACAAATTCTCTGATGTGCTATTCCAGCTTTAGATGTGAATTTTATTTATTTACATTTTAATATTTATTTATTAATTTATTATTATTAGCACATGTTTTCAGTCTTATGTAAGGAACCCAAAATACGGGTCTGGATTTTTAAACATATCAAAATCATATGGAAATTCTTGTGAGTGTGACTGTATCCAGCTTTCAAGGAATCTGATGAATGAACCTCCTAACTTTAATATCGTGTCTTGAAGGACAAATTTGAATTATTTATAGAAAAATGGATACACTTCATAATCATAATGTGAAGTGAAATAAAGCAGATGCACAAGTTTAAGTTTCACATGATCTCTCTTATATGAGAAACCCAAAATATAAATAAAGAGCAAAATAAAAGACAGATAATAGGAAATAGGGAGACAGATCTTTACCAAAAGGGAAAGAGACCAGGAGATGGAGGGATAGGGCAGGCATGAGAGGAAAAGGGTACGGAAAAAGCATTGAGTGTTATGTACATGTAGCAACTTCCCAGAATGAATGTAATTGTTATATACAACAGACATGTACTAACAAAAATAAAAATTGAACAAAACAGTTAAGGAAAGGGACATTAAAGATACTTAATTATCTGGTTAAAGATTCACAGAAAACAACCATGAGATTCTTTAAGTAGGAATTCCTTATTCAAATTTCATTATAGCTAGTACTGTTTGATGAGGAAATAGTGATGAATGGTAATGGAATGTCCACACTAGGAGGAACCTTGGAGATATTCTAATTTCCAATTCCTCATAGTAGTTTGATGCACAGAAATATTACCTGTGGCTTTCATAAGTGCAAATATTTAGGAAGTGATAGAGTTTACTCTAGAAGCTTAGTTTTATAAAGCTTAGGTTAGTTCTCTGGAATGTTAGAGAAATCTAAAATACTTAAAACTGAGGAGCATATAAAAACTGGAACAGCACCAGGATCTCTAATGGTTACAGCAAATAGAGAAGAAGATTAAATGTATAGTTTTCTTGTGTACAATTTTGCAGCCATCCATAAACTCTTAAAATGACATTAGTGATTCTGATGAAACATTTGAAAAGAAGGATGAAGACTAACAAGATAGTTAGATGTGGCTATCTTTACAGATAGTCTAATTCTTTTAGAACTTCTAGCCTAAGATCAAGTGACCTCCTTTAGGTTTCTAGTGTTCAAGACAGTGGCTGTTCTTCACCAATCTTAGAAAAATAAAATTGGTTAAACAACATTAAAACAGTTGAATTTCCTATGTGAGAAATGTTCCACATGTAAAATTTATCTCCCTAGCTTAATTCACGTCATATGTTTACATTATCGTATCATAAAACAATCAAGTTAAATATTTTTAAAAAGCAAAAGGGAGACAGTTGGTAAAAATTGTATGTCACAGACTACACTGCAAGGAGGATAAAATTTTGTACTGCTTTAATTTTCAAAGTGATAAACTTGAATAACTTGCAGGAAAATGGATGCACCTCGAGGCAATAATACTAAGGGAATAAATCAGAAACACAAGCTTAAATATGGCATGGACTGTCTTATAGGAAAATTCAAAATATAAGTAAATTAAATATAAAAATAAAACATAGATGATGGGAAACAGAGAGACAGACCTTTTGTGAAAGGGAAGGGACCAAGAGATGGAGAGAGGAGAGAGTGGAGGGGAAGGATATGAAAAAAGAATTAAAATGTGTTATGCACATGTACAACTCCCCATGATGAATGTAATCATTATGTGCTGAAAACGTGCTAATAAACAGTTCAAAAATACAATTATGAAGATAAAAAATGTGAATTTTCTTGGTAACTAACTTAAAATACTGTATGTTTTCTTAGGTTTTGATTTGGCATTCATTGCCTATCCAGAAGCTCTAGCTCGAATCCCAGGAGGTCCATTTTGGTCCGTATTATTTTTCTTCATGCTTTTAACTTTGGGTCTTGATTCACAGTTTGCTTCCATTGGTAAGTAATATGTACTTTCAGTGTTAAGAAAACCCTCAGATATTATTCATGTTCCCTTGTATACCCTTTTCTTACTGCTATTACTTCCTCTACCTGTTACTTTCAGAATCTTTCTGAATTTTTTATTTAAAAAGGAGCAAATATTTTTATATTTGCTTCAGATACATTTAGAAAATAAATTTTTACAGGTGAATTGGAAGTCTCTTTAGTCACGTATATTTCTGTCACTAATGTAATTCATATTTTTGTCCTAGAGTCAACCATCATCACAGAGTATGTTTCATTCAGTCCACGTTTGTAGACATTGTTTATATACCCATGAATAACATAAAATTTAAGTATTTCATACTTAATAAATATGAAATTGAACTTACATAGCCTACATATTACTTTGACAGTTATTGTATATGTGTTATGGATCTATGTTGATACACAAACATGTAAATCAATATAACTCATGTCTGATGCCATATTGACGGGTATTTGGGTTCCTTTTTTGTTAATTGCACACATTGCTGGAATGACTGTCTCATTCATGACTATTCACACAGAGGAGTTTTCCCTTGTATACAAAACTAGGAAATTCTGAAATAATTTCCCTCATATTATTCTCTTACATCACCAATATTGCTGTGGTTTATTCTGCTCATATGAAGAAATCCACATTCTTCTGATTGGTTTTCAAAGCCCTTGGAAAATCTCAAGCATGTTTCTGAATCCTTTCACTTATAAGTCTTTCTACACTTAGCCTGTTCCCTATTTAATGGATACATTTATTTCTTAAACATAGAATGTCTTCTATCTCTATGCTACTTTTTTTGTTTTGTTTATTTGGTTATTTTCTATATGGCTCTGATTAAAATAGTTGACTGATTTAAGTCCTATGACAATTCTTCCTTTCCTGTAATGCTTTTAGAAAACTATGTCGGCCCCGGATTACCTTATAGTTACAATGAGGAAAAAACTTTATAAAACGGATTTAAAACAAAAATAGAGCTGCTTTGAATTTTCAGCAAAATCAACAAGCGGTTATTGCTAAGAGAAGGGACTCTATGGACTGTTTTAGATCGGTGTATTTTCTATATGTATTTGTAATAGTAGTTGAAATTGTAATTTGTATTAGAAGTTGAAAGTTGAGTTGTGTGATTAACTTTATTGAGGTGATACATAACATGCCCCTTTTTTTCTTCTGAAGAAACAATTACAACAACGATTCAAGATTTATTTCCCCAAGTAATGAAGAAAAGGAGAATTGCAGTAACATCATGTTGCTGCTTCGTTTTGTTTCTCCTTGGGCTTATCTGTGTGACTCAGGTATGTTACAGCTTTTTCTTTTCATAAAAAATGTTAGAAAAATACTTTAGAATCTAAAAGAAGAAAAAAGGCAAAAGAATGATTAATGACAAGTCCACATTCTACTTGGATTAAGGTTTTCCAAATTTTAACCAACTTTGCTCTCATTGTAACTTTGTTAGTAAGTATATTTTGTAGAAGATGTGCAGTAATAACCATTTCCCCAAATACAATATGATTAGAGTCTTTAAGCATGTAGGTTTCTCGGAAGCTACTACAAAACCTATCGACATGGTAAACCCTTTTGATAATCAACTTTTCTAAATGACTGTCTAGAATGTAAAGTATTTGACATTTTAAATACTGTTTTTCATATTTTAACAGAAATGAAACTAGGTAGAATGTGTTAAATTCAAATCAATTGATCCTATTTGAGCACATCAACAAACATAAAAATGATTAAAATATTTTTAGAAATAATCAATATTTTGTTGTTGTTTTTAGTCTGGAATATACTGGGTTCATCTAATTGACCACTTCTGTGCTGGATGGGGCATTTTGATCACTGCTATCCTGGAAGTAATAGGAATCATCTGGATTTATGGTAAATGATGATTAGAGAATGACTTAAAAGTTTTATTGAAATTGTTTAGTTTTATTACTTTATGTTTATATAATTGTATTATCAGTAATTACACTACTACAATGTTAAAGGATAATGTATTTGTAAAAATACTATGGAGAAAATTAATTGTAGGTGTATTCCTCATTGTGGGCAATAATGTGTTTAGATATAGAAAGATAATGTGAGTGACAATAATTATTTGAAGAAACTATGAGTATTACTATCACTATTGTTTTCTTTAGGAGGGAACAGATTCATTGAAGATATAGAAATGATGATTGGAACAAAGAAGTGGATATTCTGGTTATGGTGGAGAGTTTGCTGGTTTGCCATTACACCTGTCCTGTTGATTGTAAGTTAATAAAACATCGTTAATTTAGAAGCAATAATCTATTCATTTAAATGCTTCTCAGATAAATTTGGAGAATAGTTGACATTGGAAACAAGAAGAACAAGTAACAGTGTAAAGAAATGATTTTCAAGTTTTGCAGTATTTATGGCTACTGCCTCAAAAGTGCCTAAATTAAAATATCTTGCAATATTATTTTGCAGGTGTTGGGTTTAAAAATTTAGAAAATGAAGAACCTATAATAGACTCAAAAGGTAGCAAATGAGTTAACATTTGTCAGTAGGATAAATAAAAAAAATCGTGAATCTGTTCATTCCCTAAAAGAAATACTGAGTTGCCAATGATGTTCTTAATCTGTCTTCTATTTCCAACAAGTACTAAGACACAGAAAACCTAGATGACACTTTAAATATTCTGATTGCTAAGAGACAGTGTATTTTTTTCAGTTTATCAAGGATGTAGTTAGCTTCTGAAATTACAATGAGAGACTCACAGGTGTCAATAGAGGCAACTGTTTTATAGTAATAAATTCAACAATCGGTACTATTTAGAATTTGAAGAAAAGTGAATGAGGTCTTATTGAAAGGACAAGGTATAATGATGGCAGATATTCAGGTAACAGTTTAAGAACGGAAAAGAGTTTAATCCCAAAACAAACACTTCATGGGATGGAAAAATGCTATGGACTAGAATGAATGGTGGGGCTGGGATGGTGACAAAGTTTCATACATATGTTTTGATCTCATCGCTTTCATGTTTCAAAGCTTTTCCTAGAAGAGACCATTAAGTAATTTGATCTAGGATTTGTTTCATCAGAAGTATTATATACTTGATTGCTTTTGATTGCTTTTATTAGATGTTAGGTTTTATGCATGGTTTTAGAATTATGAGATCTGTTTGAAGTAGTGAGTAGTTTGGGCCTAGATGTGATGAATTATAGTATTTATACTCTCCATATTCTTACCCAATAGTGTCTCTGAATGTCATGTCATTTTCCTCATTAGACAGATCTATATAATAAGTCCCCTTAATCAACCTACAGGATTCCACTAGACTTCTCTTTTTTATCTTTTTCATTTAGTTTTCCTTTTTCTTTTATTTATCTTCTTTTATTTATTTATTTCTTTTGAGACAGGGTCTTACTATGTAGTCCAGATTGGCCTTCAATTCACTCAGGTAGCCCAGTCTGGCCTCAAACTCACAGGGATCCTCTTGCCTCAGTCTCCCAAGTGCTGGGATTGCAGGCATGGACCACCATGTCTGGCCCTACTAGACTTCTTAATCATCTAGTTTTTCATGGATTTCACAGTTCTGAGAATTGGATTTACTTAAAAAGCAAAAATATTAAACGTTAATGATACACATTGCCAACTATCTTATATAAAATTATGTATATTAAACTCCACTGCCCTTGTTCGTTTTCTTATAATTGTGTACAACTGTGGTAATTGTTTTTTTTTTTAATTTTATTTATAAGAAAATAGACACAGAAGATAGAAACAAAAAGCATGAAAGACAAACAACAACAACGACAGATCTGATACAATTACACTGTAGGTTTACACTCTGAGATAGTTGAAGTTTTGACAGTAGTTACAATATTACATATCGTTACTTTCATAGGGGTTGATCATATTGACAGACATAGACATGCAAGGTTTATCAATTCAGGAATATTAATTTTCTTTTTCTATAGCTAATGTACCCAGCAATACAGTTTTTTTTTAGCTGTCTTATTTATGCATATTTATAAATTTATGTCTTTTTCTTTTTCCCTTCCTTTCTTCCTTTCCCCTTAGAGTAACTCTTGTTATC
>RJWM01020552.1:0-36927 GCA_004363535.1 Dasyprocta punctata | reverse complement strand
AAGAACATCACAGGGAGATAGAAGGGCTAAATCAGGGCTGAATATGGTCTTGTGTTTTGCAGGTTTTTAGTTAGGCTACCACAATAGGGCATTTATTAGTAACGAAAACATGCTTCAAGGTCTTTAACTAAATTTAAAACTTTCTGCCTATGCTGACGAATCATGTAACCATAGAAACCATGTAACCACAGAGACACCTATTGATTTCATTCTTTTATCTAAACTTTCAACCCTGGCCAAAAAAGAAAGTATATATTATTCTGTTAGAGCTTGCAAAAGTAATAGTAATAGTAATGGTAGTCGTAGTAGTAGAAGCAATAAACGAAGCAGATTCAAGCAGTCTTTGAGCTGTTTGTGTGTCTGTTCTCCACGCGCCGACGCTCAGCCCACCTTCGGGGACTCTGTGGACCTGGCCCGGCTGGACCGCGGCAGCAGGCAAACTGGCAAGAGAGAGTAAGATGCACCTTCCTCCTGCCCTTACACTGTATGTCGGCTCCACCCCTGGGCAGGTGTAACACCCACATCACCAATCCCGGCACCAGACAACAAACCAATCACAAACACCAGACTCAGCCCCATCCATGCCAGATTACATGAGACTTTGGGGGGACACAGTATCAAACCAATGCATTCCATCCCTGGTCCCCCAAGGACTCATTTATATCCTTTATACAAAAGGCATTTGGTCCATTTCCAAGAGTTGCCACAGTCCTAACAGTCTCAGCTTTGCTGAAAAGTCCAAGTCCCAAATCTCCTCCAAGATCTATGGCAAACTCTTAACTATAATCCGCTGTACAAATGAAAGCAAGTTAAACACTTCCAACATGTAAAGGCACAAGATAAACATTACCATTCCAAAAATTACAAACAGTGGAACACAAAGCATTGGAACCAAAGCAAGTCCAAAATCCAGTAGGGAAAACATTAAGTTCTGGAGTGTCTTAGTTACTTTTCTCTCATTGCTGAGACAGAATACCTGACACCAAAAGGTAGGGAAGGAAAGGTTTATTTCTTACAGTTCTCAGGGGTTTCAGTCCAGACTTAGTTGGCTCCAAGGCAGCATGGTGTGGTGGGGCAGCCATTCATGGTGGCTGCAACCTCAGGGTAAACCTGTGAGAGAGAGAAAGATGCACCTTCCTGGCTGTATTGGATGATACTATGTACCCCCAAGTCCTCATATAATTTTGATGGGGCTGAGTCTGATGCTTGTGATCTGTTTGTTGTCTAGTGCTGGGATTGGTGATGTGAGTGCTACACCCATCCAGGGGTGGAGCTGAGATATGGTGTAAAAGAGGTGGGTCTTCTTCTTTCTCTTTTCCTCTCTCTCTCTCTCTCTCTCTCTCTCTCTCTCTCTCTCTC
Organism: Dasyprocta punctata; assembly: GCA_004363535.1. Taxonomy (NCBI): domain Eukaryota; kingdom Metazoa; phylum Chordata; class Mammalia; order Rodentia; family Dasyproctidae; genus Dasyprocta; species Dasyprocta punctata. The sequence continues at coordinate 35,568 of RJWM01020552.1, read as the reverse complement.
TCTCTCGCCAGCACGTCTTGCAGTTGCAGCTGCCATGAACAGCAGCCCCACCATGCCATGTTGCCTTGGAGCCAACTGAATATGGACTGAAACTCCTGAGAAACTGTAAAAAATAAACCTTTCCTTCTCTAATTTTGGGTGTCAGGTATTTTGTCTCAGCAACAACTGAAAAGTAACTAAGATACTGGCCCTTACACTGTATGTTGGCTTCACCCCTGAGCGGGTGCAACACTCACATCACCAATCCCAGTGCCAGACAACAAACCAATCACAACACCAGATTCAGCCCCATCCATGCCAGATTACATGAGACTTTGGGGGAGACATAGGATCAAACCCATACAAAAGGTAACACCAGAGGAAAGACGGCTCCTCTATCCTCCACATTTTAGATGATAAGAAGCTAATGAGAATCCAGCTGGCATTGGAGTTTGGGAAATATGAAACATGGTTTTCAGTCTTCCAGTCCTGGTGGTAAAAGCAAGATCATAAGAAGACAGAGGGGGAGCCTAAGTAGGAACAGAGAGCATCATGTGCGTTAGTACCATCTGTGGTGGATTTATTTTTGTTTGTCCTGCTCAGAATTTATTGTGTCTCCAAAATTTGAGTATTCATGTTTAATTTGGGTAATTGTCAGCCTCATCTCTTTGAATCATTTTTATTTCCTGCCCTGAAACAAAAAGCCTAGCCACATTTTTTATATTGGGTGGCGAGCTGCTTTTAAACCACAGCTTTACTTCTTCCCCTCCTGCTTCACACCAAGGCAGGCTGGTGGGGATGCCTGGCTGCTTCCTTCCCCACAGCAGCAGGAGGTTCACACCTGTTCACACCTTACCCCGCACTCTAACGACCCTCGAATCCCGTTATCCTCTCTTCTCTGCTCTAACAGATCATTCCCCACCCCCAGGCCTGCTGGGGAAATCCTGCCCTGCCGGCCCCAGAATGCCTCATTAGGTGAGTTCAGACCTGTCATACCAACCTGCTGTGTAAACATCGGCTTCATTGTTGGAACCAAAGTCTGAGCGGGGGTCCACCCTGACCCTGACCCCACCCTGACCCTGCTTCTTTGGGGAGCCATGACACCCCTCTTTCTATTTTCACTTGAAATATGTATAAGATATATGTTTGACCTTTTCATTCTTTTCTCTATGATTCTTAATGTCTTTTTATGCTCCTTTGTGTCATCCTTGACAACTTCTCAGCTCTTATGATTTGCAAACCCTCTCCTCATGTATTTCAGCTTGTATACTTAACACATCCAGAGAGCTTTTAAATTTTCAAAATTATATTTTTACCCCAAGAAACTTGATTCTTTTTCAAGTATACCTGGTCAATTTTAGAATTACTTTTACTTTAAAATTTTCATGTTTTTATTTTAAGTACTTATTTTGTCATCAGTGTCTTAATTAGCCAAAATTTTCAAAGTCTAGTCTTGTTATTCTGTGTTGAAAGCTAAGAGGAAAACCCTTTTCTCTTTCAGTGGAATTTGCCACCTCAGCAGACTGCGATTTATGTAAATTGGATGTACTAGAGGCAAAATTTTAAACAGCTAATGTGAACCATTTCATGTGAGATTTTAGGATAAAACTTAATTTGTTCAATTCCCTTCCATAAAATGACATATATACACATTTGCCATAGATACACATGTACATTCTGCTGTACTTCACATCATCTCCAGATGACTCGCAATGCCTAACACAGTATAAAAGCTGTGTAAATAGTAGTGTCAATTCAAACTTAGAAACTACAAAAGTGAAAGAACTGTGTATGGGGTCTGAGAACTGCAATTCAGGAAAACACAGAATTAGACCATGCCAAATGAGTGCTCTGAAGAAACTATTCAGATCACATGGGACTTTTAAAGGGAAAGAGAATCCCACAGGCACATGAAAATAAAGATGATTGGTACAGAGACCACAGCCTTCCACCGGGCTGTGCATGGATGGGCAAACATGGTCAGTTATCAGGACTATTTCAGAGTCTAGGGTTCATTTATCATTTGTGACAGTTACAGCTGTAACCTCCAGTAAAAGATGTGAATGGCTTTGCAGGCCCTGATCCTGTTTAAAGTTTCTCATTCCTGAGTTATTCTCGTGCGCTCCCTGCAAGAGCTCACTTGCAGCAGCAGTATAGTACACAGTGATGCCTCTGTTTGTGAACAATTCAGGTACTCAAACAGAAGTGTTCAACAACATTTTGCTTCAGTTGGCGAGCTCTGCGTAGGGTGATGGATGCTACTATAGCCAAGGTATCCAGGACCATGGAAAGAATTACATTCGTGAACCAAGGTGCCACTGTGGGCAAGCACTGCAGACATGTGCCCCAGACCCCCAAAGTCCTCCATCTCCATTTTGAAATGAGCCCTGAAAACTGGCCTGCATCATGATTTTCTTCCTTATTTCATACTTTTATTTTCATGTTTGTTACACAGGCAATTTTTTCCAAGTATTATCTATTCATCGTGGTTGAATCTGTGGATGCAGACACAAAGGCCTGACTCTGTGTGCCAATTTTTTCTACAATGCTCTTCATATTATCTTTCTACAGATGACCTCTCTTTTTCTGAAAAGATGTTTTTAGCCAAAGAGACTGCCTCAGTTGCTCACTCCTCCAAATGACGTTTATCTGAAATAGTGTTGATGGAATCCGAAGGATGATTGGTATCCTGTTACGGAACCGTGACATTTTAGTGAAGGTCAAAAGCATTTTCTGCCAGACTAAAATACTGATCCCAGCTTAAGAGGATGGAGCCCCCAGGAAGGGAGTAAGTAGTTCTCATGGGACTCCAGCCATGCAGCTCCCTAAAAGAGAGAGTTACAAAGCAGTGAGCTTGGCCTCACCCTGCTCTTTGGCTTCCTTCCCTGTGTTCCCAGCATGATGCCATCCGTCCCTGTCAGACTCACGCTGGAGCTGATCAGAGCCAGCGCCCTGCTGCATGTAGACTTCCAGCCTCCAAAACTGTGCATCAGATCAACTTCTTTTCTTTATAAAATACCTGGCTTCAAGAATTTTATTATAGCAATAGAAAACAGGATACCACAGCCAGGCAGCAAATCATCTTGTTTTCTGCTACAAGCCCTTGGAGCCTCTGGAAGTAGTCAGCCCACCTTGGATCAGTCGTGGCCTTTCAGGAAGCCCTTGTCCTTACTAAAGACCATGGTGTCAGTGTTAAGCATCCTAGCATAATTTTATTCTTTTATTTTATAGTACTAAGGTTGGAATCCAGGGCCTTTGAACTGAACTATATCTCCAGTTCTTTTATCTTTTATTTCAAGACAGGGACTCACTAAATTACCCAGGCAGGACTCAAAGTTGCAGTCTTCCTGCCACAGCCTCCCAAGTTCCGGGATTCTAGGTATGTGCCACTATACCTGGCTCTAACGTAATTTGTTATCAAGCACTTGGGCCTTAAACTCAGCCTAAAACTGGCCTTTTCTCCAGATTTATGACCTGCCACATGGTTTTATTTTAAACAGCAAGAAATGAGTAAGGTTTAAATCATGTGGGACTCACTCTGGTTCTCTTTGTGCCACCTTCTCCTAAAACATTTCCGGGAGCAAACTGGAAATTTAAACCACGTAGTAATTTTTCTCAGGTCTCAATCAAAGGGAAACTGTGTCACGCCTTATCTGATAGCTTGCTTTTGCCTTTAAGACATTGTGAGTTGAAGCAGGTGGGAGTGTCCCCTGATTTCCAGGGAGCTCAGAGCCAAGCATTTGTTCCTCTTACAATGAAGTAAGGCACTGCCACTTGCGTTTGGATAATGACTGCATTCCTGGCTTCTTTGTATTGTCCTACCTCTTACAGTCCCCTAGTTATTTTGTTTGATGTACATATTTTTGTATCCTATATTTTAAGGATAAGGGGAATGTAGAATAGGATTCAAATAATAACAACCAACATTTATTGAATATCCAAGTGCCAGTGATGTGTTAATTCATTCAGGGCTCAATAGTGCCCCTTGAGGTAGGTACTATTACTGCCATCTCCATATTTAAAATAGGGAACCTGAGGGGACTACAAAAGCTAAGTAGCTTGTCCAAGATTGCACTACTAGTGAGAGTTTGAGCCAAAATATGAGCCCGTGTGTCCTGGCCCCAGGGCCAGTGGTAGAAACATGCATCCGTTTGGGTAGGAGAGATGGCTGCTGGGTGGACAATGAAACCCTGGACTTCTAAGAGAATCTCATTTATGTGTTGTTCATTTATTTGAAGAGAGCCCTAGAGAATGTGTGTGGTATAAAAGCATGTGTGCTTGATTGTATGTGTGCTTGATTATATGTGTGCTTCTATGCAGCATAAATGTTCTGTAAGGTATATGAGAAACTGCTACTGCAGTTATATCTAGAGAATAGGAGAGAAGGAAAGAAACTTGCTTTTTCTGCTATTCTACATCATTTCTATTTTTAACTCTAACCATACTTTTAAAGTGTGACAAGCAATGTTGGCAGTAAGTTTTGTCTTTCTCTTAGAAATATGCCTCAGATGTGTATCACATGTCTGCCTACTTCACTAGAATTTAATATCCAAGAACAGATACCAGCAGAAAAAATTTTTAGAGCCAAGGAATACAAAGTAACCATGGGAATGCTCTGTGGATGCTCTTTCTAGTTTGAATGTGAACACTTTTGTTCTTCTGTCCATTATGAGATTCTGAGCAGTTTGAAACATTTTTTCTATTTTTGCCTGACTATAGCTACATAGAAAAAGCTTCAGAGCTTATTTTAGTAAAATTATATTACATTAAGTAAAATATTTCTTGATATACATTTTCATAGTAAATATAAGACTGTTATTGGCATATTTATAGATGTCCCCCCAAAGCCTCATGCACTCATAGGTGTGGTTTGAGGGAAGTAATTGAATCATGGTGTGTGATACTGGTTTAGTCCACAGATCAGATAAACACAGTTTTGGGTGTAGATAATGGACTTACTGAAGAGGGAAGACCCTCCCCCTCACCCTGTATGGGTGGAACCAACCAATAGGCTTGAAGCCTGGGTGGAATAAAAAGGGTAAGAAGGAATTTTGCTGCTTCCTGTGTTCCATTTCATGGACTATTTCTCCTCTGTCTTGCCCCTCTACCATGTTGCCCTGGCTTGATGCTAGCTGACTGTGCACTGAAAACTCTACACACTGTGAGCTAAAACAGAACTTCCCTCCTTTAACTAATGGGTGTGAGATATTTTGTCCTGGCAACAAGAAAGTAAATAAAACAAAGGCCATTCTGTTTACTTAAATCAGTTGCCAAACTGAAACATTATACATTTTTAATGAAAATTCCAATGAATGACACATAGGTCAATTAATAAACAGTTATAAATTTACTCCAGTCATGCCTTTTATAACATTTTTATATCTATAAGGTATAGAAGCTTATGAAACATTTGATGAATGTGTCTAATTTTATAATACAAAAATGCAGTGGTAGAATATTAATGGATGAAGAATGACAAAATGCCCTCGACACACCAAGCAGGTGGCTCAGTTTGTGCTGAGAGGATGGGCGTGAGGCACGGGGGTCATGAGCTTAGTTCGGTAGGAGATTTGTGGAAAGGGCTCCAAGAAGAGTGTCTGAAGCTGGAGAGCCACGTGAGTCAAGAAAGGGGTTTAGTCCACACATTGGAGGTCCCGTACAGTCCTATGTAGGCGAGAATGGATGAGTTCTGATCAATGTGTCACTAGGCAATTTTGTTGTTTTGCTAACATGATACAGGGTGTTTATAAACATCAAGAGGGTGTAGGTCAATCACTATATCTGTCATCAACAGACAGGTGCTATCAACAGACAGGTAAACGGGAGACATACAAGGCTTCTGCAAGCTAACATGGCACGCTGCTTACAGTAAACTTCGATTGTATAAGTTGAGGCACAGTATAATAAATGCAAAAGCCAGTAATGTGGGCATTTATTATCATGATTAAGCATCATGGACTGTACACGACTGCATGCACTACACTTTCACATGCCTGGCCACACAGTAGGTGTGCTCACATCAGCATCACCACAAACACGTGAGCGATGTGTTGTGCTACAATGTTGTGATGGTTACGATGTCACTATGTGATTCAAATTTTTCAGCCCCATTATAATCTCTTGGGACCACCACCATAAATGCATCTGTCTTTGACCTAAACATTAAGCAGGCCATGAGTGTATTTCCGTATGTTCACTTGTTGAGAAAAGGGGAAGACCCACAGCCAGCACAAGAGAAATGATTGCTGCCATCAACCCAATCATGGGCAAAGGAGACGGTTGGAGGTCTCCAGTGCGCAAAGTGTGTGTCGCCCTTTCTCATGAACACAGACAGGGCAGTTATAAAGCTGGAAGACCATGGTGTTGATGGGCGTCAGTACACGTGGACTACTGGAGTAGGAGGTGGGAACTTGGTCAGAGTTCCTTCGGATTGCTTTTCCTGTCCCCATTAAAATTCAAGAGCATCTAGATATAGGGGTAGGCAAAGAGTTCATGAATAAAACGCAAACCACACAGGAAGTACTTCAAAGAATCAACAACTGGGATCTCTTCTTATTAGAAAGGTTTTGTACTTCAAAAGAAATCACCAACAGAGTGAAGAGAAAGCCCACAGAATGGAAAAGAATTTTAACCAGCTGTCCCTCAGACAAAGGACTTATATCTAGAACATACAAAGAATTGAAAAACATCAGGCCCCCCCAAATTCAAAGACCCAATACAAAAATGGGCATCTGAGATGAACATGCACTTCTCAGAGGAAGAAATAGAAATGGCAAATAAATACTTGAAGACATGCTCCACATCACTGGTCATTCGAGAAATGCAAATTAAAACAACACTGAGATTCCATCTCACTCTTGAAAGAATGGCTGCCATCAAGAAATCAACTGATAACAAATGTTGGCAGACTTGTGGGAAAAAGGAACCCTTCTCCACTGTTGGTAGGAGTGCAACCACTGTGGAAACCAGTGTGGAAATTCCTCAAAAAACTAGGATTGGAAGTCCCACTTAACCCAGTTATTCCCCTCCTGGGTATTTTCCCAGAAAAATTGAAAATGTCATACCACAGCAATATATGTGCATCCATGTTTATACCAGCACAATTTGTAATAGCTAAATTTTGGAAACAATCAAAATGCCCATCAACCACAGAATGGATAAAAAAAGATGTGGTATTTTTATACAATGGGATATTACTCAGCTATTAAAAAGGATACTCTTGAGGCTTTTATAGGTAAATGGAGGAACTTGAGAGCATACTCATAAGTGAAATAAATCAAACTCATATTTATAAATATCATATTGTCTCCTGAGTGTAAAAAATAATAAAAAAATAAAAATCTGAAAGAGTAGTAAGATCCTAAATATGCAATAGATATTGTAATAATGAAAGGGAAAGAAAGTGCTCAAAAGGACAAAACAACTAGGATAGGGGAAAGGAAAAAGGAAGAAAGGAAAAGATTATGTGTATGTTGGTAAACACATATGTATGTATGTATGCTAGATAGGTAACTATACTACTAATCTGTTAGTTCATCAAAAAGAACAGTTTGTGCTGTCATTGTTTGATTGATCACTTTTGTGCCTAGATTTTATAACCTAAAAATTTCAAAGAAAACAATATGCAATATATTAACTAATGTTAATTCCTGCTTGTTTTTTTGAAATTCTGTATCATTTCTGTCCTTTTTTTCTGTTTTGCTTTTTCTAAAAATAAAAAAAATTGAAAAAATATCAAGAGCATCTTCAGAAAATGAGGAGAGGGAGAAGCCAGGGGGACTTTGGGGAAAAAGGAGAACGTGTAAAATAGTTCTCTAGGGCAAAGAGAATGAATGCACCAGGGAAATGGAGGTCGGGAAGCCCACTGGAGGCATGTAATCTAAAATTTAAAGTAAACCTAGTCAACTGGATTGTGTGCATTTCTGTGGCCATGCTTAGCTGTGCCAGTGCAGGCCTGGCATGGGCAAGGGACAGGATGAGACTATCATTGGAGCATGCTAATTTAACAGAGTTTAGTTAGCAAGGAACAAGTCAGTGAATCAGGGAACCCCCAGAACCAAAACAGATTCAGAGCAACTCTGGGGCTGCCACGTGGAGGCATAGGAGGCAAATAGGAAAAAGGAGAGACATACAGAAAATGGGAGTGAGCATTGTTTAACATCTTGTGCTTGCCTTCTTTGCACCTGGTTTGAACAGTTGGTCATCTCTGGTTGACTGTTCATCAGCTGCTCTGATTGGCTGAGACTTGCCCATGTGTTAGAAGAGTAGTTTACAATTGGTTTGCAGATCAAGTGAAGTTATAGTTCACTAACTACAGAGAAAGCTATAGGGAAAATTTAAAATATGTATGGAGTCTGCTTCAGGCCAAACTTAATGGGTAGGATATGCAAGTTTGATGAAGGAATAAGGTGGGACACTGTAAAATATGACTCCGAGCTTCTCTCCTTACAGCCTGCACAAGTGTGGTAGGAGGATGGGCCAAAATGGGCGGAGCAGAAATAGTGGAGGAAAGGTGAGAGTTGGCATTCAGAGAGTAGATGGCTGCGGGCCTAACTCAGGTGATTTACATTTGAGGATAATGCCAAAATAAAGCTGATGTGGTCTTTTCCGCCTACTCATTTTTATGCCCAAGCTGTGAAGGAGGTGTGTAGTGTTGGCTCTGCACAAAGCTGTCTCCATGTGCAGTATAAAAGGGCTCATGGGCAGTTTTTCTGGGGAGAGATTGGACCAGCAAGATAAGGATTCTGTGCTTTGAAAAGTACCATACTTTTCTCGTATTTCTTTGCATTTTAAGAGATATTCTTTCTTCCAATGTTAGGATAAGTGAATAAGTGATTTTAAACATATCAGCTGACAAAGTTGAGGTAAAGGCAATGGTTTCCCTGGAGGGCAGGGGACAGTACTGGGGAGACGACTTGGAAGTCACTAAGAGGTTATTGTTGCTATGGTGACTGGGTGGAGATGGAGTAATGCTGGCATTCATGAGAAGAGGTTGGGAACGCTGCGTGTTCTAGAAAAGTCTTAAATCTTCACAAAGATGTAAAACCTGCTTATGTTTAAGCATAAATTTTTGTTCAGTTTGAACAGAGTTTTTCTAGGAATAAACAAAATTTCTTTTACATTGAGGGGAAATTGTACTTTGGCTGGAATTTTACCAAGTTTATCACCATTTTAGAAAACCAAGTCACTCTGCCGGCGATATTTCAGTTTCCAAGGCAACATGCAGTATTAGTCCACATTAATATTAGTTGAACTCACAGTGATTTCACTTATGTTTAGACAAACATGCTTCTTTAGCTCTCATGTCAAAAGGTCAGAAATAAAGGAAAACTTTTCCGTTAGAAATTTGTCATCTCCTGATTACTTGACAATGTTTGCTCATGTTGTTGCACTGGATAATTTTCAAGTATAAAATATATTATTCTCTGGAAAGAAAACTCATAGAATGGGAAAAAAATTTAGCCAACTGTCCCTGAGACAAAGGACTTTTATCTAGTGTACACAAAGAATTGAAAAAAACCAGACCCCCTAAACTCAAAGACCCAGTCCAAAAATGTGCATCTGAGATGAATATGCACTTCTCAGATGAAGAAATACAAATGACAAATAAATATATGAAAAAATGTTCAACATCACTTGTCATTCAAGAAATACAAATTAAAACAACACAGAGAGTCCATCTCCGCAAAGAACGACTATCATCAAGAAATCAACCAATAACAAATGCTGGTGGGACTGTGGGGAAAAAAGAACCCTTCTGCCCTGTTGGTGGGAGTGTATACTGGTATAATCACTGTGGAAATCAGTGTGGAGAGTCCTCAAAAAACTAGGATTGGAGGTGCCATTCAATCCAGCTATTCCCCTTCTGAGTATTTCCCCAGACGAACTGAAAACATCATCCACCATGCACACATGTTTATATCAGCACAATTTTTAATAAATAAATCTTGGAAACAATCCAAATGCCCATCAACCATGGAATGGATAAAAAAAGGTGTAGTATTTTTATAAAATGGAGTACAACTCGGCTATAAAGAAGGATAAACTAGAGGCTTTTATAGGTAAATGGATGCAACTTGAGACCATATTCATAAGTGAAATAAATCAGACTTGCATGTGTAATTATTGTATTGTCTCCCTAGTGTAAAAAACTGAAAGAGGGGTTCTGGGGAAGATGGTGGAACGGTAAGCAGCAGAGTAAACAGCCTCCCAGAGAGAAACTTTCCAGATGCTGGAATATAGCAACATGGGGAAGACAAGAAGAAAGGAAGTGGGTCCCCTGGACCCAGGAAGAATCTAAAGTGAGAATTGAAGCCCGCAGAAAGAGTAAAAAGAACACTTAAACGAAGAGAAAGGCGGTAGCTGGCAGCAGCTTTGCCTGGAGCTGGACCCACTGTGTGAGATGAGCTGCTGGAACCTGAGGACACATGATCAAGGTGATGTGGTGGTGGTGACCCTGGAGGTCTCTGCGGAGAGAGGCAGCACTGGAGGAGAGTGGCAGTGGATAGGGGAGCAGACCTGGAGGACTGAACTGGCTGACGGTGAGTGCAGAGGACTCCATCCTCCTACGGGAGAGAGCGATTGGCTGGGAACCATTTTGGAGTCAGGCTGGATGGGCCCGGGGCCAGAACTGCTCCTGGCTTCCTTTAGCAGCTTCTAGCTGGGCATAGACCTGTGAAAATTGCTCAGACTGAGCCCTGCCCCCATGCACATTCTGGGGGCCATCTCCAAGGGTTCCTGTGGGTGGCCCCATGTGTGCTCCAGGGGCGGTAGTGGAGGATCCCGCTGGTGACCAGCCCAGGTTTGCAGGCGGCGGCCCCACCCCTACACACACTCCATCAGCCATCCAGGAGCCAACACAGGCTGGGGAAAAGCAGCAGACAGTGCTGCATCAGCCCACCCAGTGGCCACCGTCAGATATCCATAATCAGCACTGGCTAGACGAACAAAAAAGTCTCACTTCAGAGAAATTGCAGCCAATGCGGGCAGTGCCTGGGGCCCCAGTACCCATTTGTCCAGAAGAACCCAGGAATATGTCAAGATGAAGAAGCAAAAGGCAGTCTCTGGCCTCCAATCCAAGCAGAGCAAGTCCAGGAGATGCAAACGCAGAAGAGATCAGGAGTCCCACAACTGAAGTTTCTGAGGTGATGGCAACTGAAGTAAAGAAACAACTTCATGAGGCTATAAAAAAATTAGAACACAAATACTAATCCAGGTAAAAGAAGAAATGAAAAACGTAATAAAAGAATTGCTAGGCATCTCTAAAGAAGACATAGATGAAAAAATGGAGCATAGGAAAATGAAGGAAACCTTGAATGAACAATACAAAAAAGATTTAGAATACATGAAACAGATTCAAAGAGGTAACCAGGAAATTAAAAACTCCAATGAAAGTTGGCAAAACCACTTGAAAGAAACTAAAGATAGACTTTCAAACTTTGAAGACAGGTTTGCAGCTTGTGATCACAAAAGGAAAGATCTCTTAAAAATAACAAGGAACCTGGAAGTAACAATTCAATGGCTGCAAAACAACCCAAAGAAACATTACTTAAGAATAAAAGGTGTGAGCAAAAAACCAGGGGTCAATACAAATAACATTAAAAGTCTATTTACAGAAATAATATCTAAAAACTTCCCAAGCATGGGAAAAAGAAGTGACTTTCAGATAAGTGAGGCATATAGAACTCCAGCTAGCCATAACCAAAATAAATCTACACCCAGACATATAATAATCAAGATCCAAGAAATTTAACACAAGAACAGAATATTAAAAGCTGCTAGAGAAAAGAAACAGATCACCTATAAAGGAAAACCCATCAGAATCACAACAGACTTCTCAACACAAACCATCAGGTCAAGAAGAGCCTGGAGTGAAGTATTTCAAGTCCTGAAAGTAAACAACTTCCAACCCAGATTGGCATACCCTGCAAAACTATCTTTCAAAATTAACAGAGAAACAAGATACTTCCATGACAAATAACAACTGAAGGAATTTATGACCACCAAGCCAACCCTACAAAGAATACTGAAGGACATTCTAGAGAGAGATAAAAAAGACCACAGCTCCAGAAACAGTGGCAGAGGGATATCACCAAGCGGGGCAGACAATTTAATAGAAGGAAAAGTAGACAGCCAATGGCAGGAAAATAGCATGGCAAAGATGAGGCAGTGCCATGTTGGCCTTAACTATTAACATAAATGGCCTCAACTCACCAATAAAAAGAAATACAGGCAGAGTGGATCAGGAGACAGGATCCATCAATATGCTTTATACAAGAAACACATTAAACTCGAAAGGGGGTTCATAGACTGAAAGTCAAAGGACAGAGAACAATGCTCTATGTGACAGGGAACCAGAAAGAAGTGGGGGTAACTTGCCCATTAGCAACATAGTGGACAAGGAAGATATGGCATTTTTATCCAATGGAAAGCTACTCACCTATAAAGAAAAATAACCTCAAGCTCCTTGTAGGTAAATGGATACAATTTAAGATCATGTTCATGGATGAAATGAGCCAGAGCCACATGGGTGAACATCATGTTATCTCCCTAGTACAAAAAAACTAAAGGAGTTATTAGGATTCAAAATACACAATACATATTGTAAAAATGAAAGGGGAGGAAGTGTCTAAAAAGGGAAGGCAGTGGCCATTGTTAATCTATAATCAGGATTTGAGTCCTGTATTGTTTTCATTGTTATGTTTAGTTTGGTCTTATTCTATTTCGGTTTGTCTGATTTTATTATATTTGATGGCATGGACAGCTATTTCAAAGATAACAAAATACATTATGGTAACCATTATTGATATCTGATCACCTTGTTTTGAAGCCCTGTATTGCTTTCATTGTTTTGTTCTGAGTGATTTTATTCTATTTTGATTTGTTTGATTGTATTATGTGTGATGATATAGGCAGCTACTTAGAAGATAACAAGAGGCATTATGGTAATCACTGTTGTTTTACTACTGTTTTGGAGTCCTGTATTGCTTCCATTGTTTTGTTTTTATTGATTTTATTCTGTACTATTTTGTTTGATTATATTATGCCTGATGGTATGGGCAGTTATTTTGAAGATAACAAGAGGTATTGTAAGGGGAAAGGAGGAAAGAAGGAAGGGAAAAGGAAAAAGACATAAATTTGTATATAGGTATACACAAGATAGTTAAAATGACTATACTACTAAATGCATTAGTTATTGAAAAAGAACAGTTCATACTTATATGATTAGATCAATTTTACATGTCTATATTTGTTAATCTAAGCAACCCCTTTGAAGGAAACAATATGCAGTATTACAACCATTGTCAAATCCCAATCATCTCATTTTGTAAACCTATAATGTTCCTGTATTGGATTTATTGTTTGTTTGTCTCTTTTGCTTTTTGTTTTTCTTTTCTGTGTCTTTTATCTCTTAAATAAAAAAAATTGTAAAAAAAACCTGGAAGAGTAAATAAGATCCAAAATGTACAGGGGATATTGTGAAAGTGAAAGAGAAAGAAACTGCTCAAAAGGAAAGAACAACTGGGATAGGGGAAAGGAGAAAAGAAAGAAGAAAAAAGGTTATGTATGTATATGTGTGCATATATATGTATGTATACATATATGCAAGATATATAACTATGCTACTAATCTCTGTTAGTTCATCAAAATATACAGCATTCATTGTTTGATCATTTTTTTCATGTCAATATTTTGTAATCTGAGCAACTACTTTGATGATAATATACAATATATTAACTATTGTTAATCTATTGTTTTGTTTTTGAAATTCTGTATCATCTTTATTTTAAAATTTAAAAACTATTAGAAAAGTACATATATATGTATATATCTCGCTCTCATTGGTAGGTAAGTCACTACAGTATTTAAAATTGTTCAGCTTGTGATTTCATCTACTGTATCAAGTTTACTTCTGAGTATTAGGAAGGGCATGTGTCATGCGGGTTACTAAGGGGCCTGAGATCTGGCAGGTGGAGAAGCACGGAAGAGACAACCGTCACACTGGGGCTGAAGTACAGAGCATTCCGGGAGCCACGTGGGTGACTTGGAGCAAAAGCAGGTCCTCCACTAAGGAAGAACTGTGAAAAGATGGGTACAGTGACCAGAACGTAGAGTTGAGGATGCTGTGGAAATCTATGATGATAGCATTGAAGGCTGCCACCACAGGGCACTAGAGGGCTGTTAATAGGTTGATGCCCCATTCCGAGTCCGTGAGAAGCCATTGGCAGGTTTAAACGGGAGAAACATCAACTTTTTACTATTCCTGAGAGCTCAGAATGAGGCTGCAGCAATTCCTCAGGTTGGAGCTCTGCAGGAACCTAGGAATGAGATGACGGTTTGAGTTAGGGTACGAACAGTAGAGATGCTGTAATGTACATTTTCAACACAGGTATGGTTTTCCCCTGAATATTTTCAACCCATGGTTTGTTGATATAAAGTCAACTATATGTCCTAATTATACCTGCTTTTTTCTACCTGACAGTACATAATGTCATGCTAAATGCTTACAATAGTCTTCATGACCATTTTTAAAGATGATACAGAGTTCCAGTGAAACAAAACGTGGCCTAAAGACCATCACTGCTGGAACCACCTGACCGTTATCCAAGGGGTGGGGCGCAAGCTCCTCCCCGCACCTGCAGGACCACAGGCTCTGGGAGTTGGATCCAAAATCTGCATTTTTAACTATTTCCAAGTAAGTGTGATATTTTGCAATCCACTCCTTATGAAACCTAGCAAACCGTAACTAGTAAGCCATCACTGAAATCTAGTGCTGCCCTGTCTTTCCATTGTGACTGCTTTCCTAGGAACTGATCGCTGAGATCCAATCGCCAGGTAGCCTTCTGGGAAAGCAGCTTTTGCACAATTACAGCTTACCAAATTTCCTCCTAGATGTTTCTTTCCCGGTGTTTGCCTCCCGGGGAGGGTTCAATGGTGCTCAAGTTTCCCAAACTTCCAGAAGTTTTCACGCCAGACATCACTTGCGCCTGGCATCCTCAAACTTCCCACCTCTTAAGGACTAACTTCCAGCTGGTCTCAAACTGGGGCAAAGGGAACAGCACAGCACACAATCACCCCTAATCATGCACCAGCACCCTTTCGCCTCATCTCATTACAGTTTGTTGAATGAAAAGTAAACCAGGGGTGGGAGGCACTGGGAAGAAAAGTGGGGCAGGGGGAACACAGTTTTTCACTAACTGTAAAAACACAAACAAATCTCGGGATGATGGTGCCTTAGGAGCAAAACACAAACACATCTGGATTATGAATTCTGGTTTCCTTGGCAGCAGCCGTGGAGCCCCACACTGAATGATGGCTCATTTAAGGAGCACAGATGGTAACTGCTCTTTTCAGCACTGCCACTCCACCGTGTCTTCACATACGGGCTCTGTCTTACGGCAGTTTGCGATCAGCTCACTAAGCGACTCTGCTGTCTGCTTTCCCCAGGAGAAGGAAGCTGGACTAATAGCATCATTTTTCCACCGGGGATCCTGTAACTCGAAGACTCACAGTCACTAAGTTCTAATGCCAGCTGCAGCAGTTTCCCAGCAATTTATGCAGACGCCATTAACGCCAGGCATTTTGCCTAGAAAATTGCTCGTATGTCCCACATGTCACAGGAGAGTCCTGGTAAAGCATGTCTGAGCCACATTTCCACAGGTGCTTGAGCTAAATGGATAACTGTGCCTACTACTTGCCTGTTAAGAAACCTACCCACTGTGTAAAACTGCAGACTTTGTCTTGCTCTATGTTTTATTAAATCCATTCATCATTTATAAGGGGTCACGAACACCTGTCCCAGAAGGGAGAAAGGGAATAAGCAAACACTGATAGGAAGGACCGGCAGGCCAACCCCAAATCTTCCATCTCTGCCAGGAGCGAATGTGTGCAAAAACATCAAGAAAATTGACCTTGTTACAGAGACGTCCAGAGGTACTGAGACGGAAACACAATCTGGTAAAAGCTATCCCAAAGTTTTGCACAAGAAACATATTAATTAGTGGGAATAGAGTTACAAATATTAAAGTGGTCTACAATGAACGCAAAAACCACTACCACCAGGGAAAGCTGAGCTGGGGGGTGTGCTTACTGACACATTTATGTGACTTGGAGTTGTTCATATGCATGGTAATCTCTGGTATTCCCTGGTCAGAAAGGCCTTGTAGGAGTACAGCTGTCCACCCTCACCCAGGGATACGACCAGAAGTTGCAGGGACTGAGAGTACAAGGTCACAAAACAATGTAACTGTGGGGAATGTGCCTGTGGGATGAGGTATTTGAGTAGTTCTGGGAGAAACAGGGCTCGACTTGTACTAAGCAGAAGTCAGTCTATAGAAAAATGTCAGATAATTAAGAAAAGCATAGCATTTTTCTGGGCTTGTGGTATCTGTGGAATTTGTCAGCTTTCGTAAATTGAAAGTTTGTAACTCTTTCAGCTTAAATAAACATTCATGCCTAATTTTACATGTGGAATTTTACAATCTTTTCTGAAAGAGGACCTTCAAGGTTGAATTTGCTTCAGGCCCCACAGAATTGTCTTTGCTGCTAAATAAAACTTATTAGAGGATTCTCATTCCCACCCCTGCCTTTACCACGTCATCCCTCTCCATTTGTTTCCTTTTTCCTGATTCTTCTTGCAAAATTAAATATGAATATATACATAAATGTATTTTTTAACTTTTTATTTTATACCAAAGGCACTATGCTTTTAAGCATAATTCTTACACGAAAGCTGTAGCTGAACCTATTATTTTTAAAAACTTGCCTTCTGGATGTAAATAGTCACTGAAGTCTTTTTTCATTTTTAAATTTTAAAATTAGCCCATGTATTTTCTTCTAGCACTTTTAGTTCTCTTTTTAAATTCTGACATACAGCTGGGCGTGGTGGCACAGGCCTGTAATCCCAGCACTTGAGAGGCTGAGGCAGGAGGACTGCCACCAGTTTGAGGCCAGTCTGGCTACGCAGTGAGTTCCAGGCCAGTCTGAACTACACAGCTAAACTGTCTCAAAAAAAAAAAAAATCTTCATATTGTGATGCACCCAATTTTCTCTACTTTCAATGCTCTTCCAAGCGTCCCAACACAGTTTACCCAAATGCCACCTCTTCTCCAAGAGACGAGGAAGCTGACTTATGCACACACTAATCCTAACGCTTCTGTATTTGGTTCCATTTCTGGAATTGCTCCGAGCTTGCTACAATGTTCCCTTGCCCCTTCTGTCTATTCAAGCATCAGCACAATACCACACTGTTTTACTATCTGGAGGGTTAGCTCCTCCCTTCCCCTCCGCTATTGTTCATTGCTTCTCAGAGCCAGTTCCAATCCACCGAGTCAAAGCTGGGAGCCCGCGCCGGCCCACAGGTGTGTGGCCTGTAGGATCAGCGCCTGCTCCGTGGCCAGGAGACAGTCAGTCCCAGGTGGACTGCAGCCTTTACACCGCGAGGGACTGCTGCTCGACTCAGACTGCGACGCGGCCTGCAGCTGCGTCCCACAGGCAGGCTGCGGACTTCTGCCCAGTGCCGCGGATCTCAGCCCTCTGCCTGTGAGTCTCCAGACCCCAACGAGGAGAAATGGCTTTCCCCTGTCTTGTTGTTTGTTTTTGCTGGCGGTGCTGGGGTTTACGCCCTGGGCCAGCGCCCTACCGCCGAATCCGCGGAGCCTAGAAGGCGACCGGCACGCAAAGTCCTCGGAAGATCGGTCTCAGCATCGCGCTGTCACCCCCGACAGAGACTCGGCAGTTGGTGAACTCCAGGGGAACCCCGATCCTTTCTAAGTCTAGCGTCGGAGGGCCGAAACGCGTTTCTGTTTCTGACTCATATGTCGGGCGGGCCGAGATGTCTCCGCAGGTTCGGGCCGGCGGCTGGGGCAGTCGCGTCACTCCCGGGCACCGCCCCGCCAGCCCGGTTGGTCCCCAGCCACTTCCCAGGCCAAATAAGGCCGCGCCGCAATCCGTCTGGACTCTGAGAACTCGTCTGAGCACCCAGCCTCGCGCACGCGCAGCGTAGCGGCGCTCCGGTTTGAGGAGTTGGCGCCTGCGCAGAGCCCACATTTCCTTCTTGGCTCCACCCAGTTTGGACTTGTGGGCGGGGAGAAGAGGCGGGGCTTCGGCTGCGCGCGTGCGCAGAAGAGAGGGGATTGGGTCGGGGATCCACGGTGGGGCCGGCTCAGGCGATCACAGGCAAAGATGCAGGTGAGCTGGGCAGGGTCCGCGAGGGCCTAAGGCGCGGCTGCTCCCATGGGACCTGGTGGGCTGGCTCCGGCCGCGAGCGCTTGGCCTGCGAGAGCTGCCGGGGCCGCGTTTCCGAGGCCACGCGAGTCGAGGCCCGCGCAGGCGCAATACGGAAGGGCGGGCGTGGTGCCCCCCACAACGCGCTGGGCGTCCCGGCTCCCCGAGTCCCGGTCCTGGGGGACTGACCCTCTTCGGTGGGTCGCCTCTGAGACCGCTGAAGGACTTGCCAGAGCTCAGGCGCCCAAGGTCGCTTGCTACTGACTTCCTTAATGAGGAAGCCCTGGCGGGCGTGTGAACGCGGAAGCCGAGCCGGCACCAAGCGCCCCGCCTCGCGAGCAGGAGCCCGGCGTGCCGGCGCCTGGGAGCGGCCTGAGCGCTGGGTGGCTCGCTCTGTCCCAGCTCTGGCGCTCGGCCGGCTGCCTCCTTTTCCTGCGCCCTGGGATCCCACTGCTCAGCCTTAACATTTCGAAAGGAATGCATTCTGAATCCCCTGGTTATGTTCCCTGTCTATCTCTCCCCCTCTGTCTTCCTTCCTCCTCCCTCCTTGGACTTTACTAATGGAATTTGACAAAGGCCCAGAGAAAATGAAAGAAAACTCCATAGAAATGACCTTTATGAACAAACATCGGTGACAACAAGATTTCGTTACTGTCCCTTGACCCAGCCCTCCCTGACCTCGCTGTGGTCAGGAGTTTTGAACTAGTGGTCTCCACTCAGGCAGATGGGAAGTGGAGATGGTGAGGCCAGGGTTGGAGAGGGAGGGTGGTCATCTGCGGTCACAGCAAGTCGGCCACGCCCTGCCGTGAGGAAGGAAGGGCCAGGGCTACCCCATCCCTCCAGCACTGCCCAGCCCGACCACCTCGTGGAAGAAATCCGTCGCCTTTCTTTCCATGTGTCTCAGCAGGCCTGGGTCCCACATTCTTTCCACGGTTCTCCCTGAGCTTATTTTCCTGGCCAAGGCTGAGCTCCATGGGTTGTGCTCCTGCCAGGCCATACACAGCCATGCTTGTGCAGCTGGTTCTGGATCCGGAGAGCCCACTTTGGCATCTGTGTTTGTGACATTGGCTGTGGACAGTTTGGCCCCTTTGGGCATGGCAGTGTCTTCCTAAACTCCGTGCCTCACCTTGGCTTTCCACGGTGGAGTAGGCACAGGTGGAGGGCTGAGAGTCCCCGCCAGTTAGTGTTTAATAAATCTTAGCTATTGAAGGCCACTCCCAGGGGTCTCTTGGCT
Organism: Dasyprocta punctata; assembly: GCA_004363535.1. Classification (NCBI taxonomy): domain Eukaryota; kingdom Metazoa; phylum Chordata; class Mammalia; order Rodentia; family Dasyproctidae; genus Dasyprocta; species Dasyprocta punctata. The sequence goes on along the minus strand of RJWM01020552.1, from coordinate 16,130 downwards.
CTTCCTTCCCTTTTGGGCCTTGGAACTGTCAGCTTAACCTCAGTCTTCCTCCTCCCCTGTCAGCAGCCAAGGCTTTGAGATGCTCAGACTGTCACAGTCTGTTTCCTTTAGGGCCTTTTACTTATGCTGGTCCCTCCGCCTGGAAAGTTATTTCCTAGATCGTCACCATCACATGGCCACCCTTCCCTACCCTTAGGTGATGGTCAGTGTTCTCTGCTTTAGAGAACATCTCTGTTGACCTTGTGGCATGCTGGTCCCCTTTAACTCCAGACCAGCAGCCACCATGTGTCTCTAGGAAGATGATATAGTTTATGTATACTTGTCCACTGCCTGCCTTCCTCACTGTCCCAGGTGATGAGAGTTTGCCATGCTTCCTTTTTGCCTAATACAGTAATTTACATGTAGTGGGTACTTAAGTATCTGCTGACTGGCTCACTCTAAGCTGTTAGTGAGGTAATGCTCAGAAGCCAACTCAGAACCTTGGTGTCAGCGTCACTGCTGATCTGTACATCGGACCCTGGTTTTTACCCCAGGCCAAGCTCCTGTTTCCAGGGAGGGAGGAGGGACAGAGCAGAGGCTGTGGGTCTTTTGACACTGTCTCAGCAGGAGCCCCAGAGCAGTCTGGCCAGCATTCGCTTCGTCCCCACATTGCCCATGTGACTGTGTGCCCTCTGTACCGGACTGGGCGCTCACAGTGTCTTCACCCCTGCTTTTCAAGGACCCCAATGCAGACACTGAGTGGAATGATATCTTACGCAAAAAGGGCATCCTGCCCCCCAAGGAAAGCCTGAAGGAATTGGACAAGGAAGCGGAAGAGGAGGAGCAGAGGATCCTCCAGCAGTCAGTAGGTGAGCTTGCTGCCTTTCTTCCTTCTGGGGCTCTTTGGGTCTGGAAACAACTTTCTAAACTTTCAGATGCTGGGGCAGAAGGATTCTCTGAGCCTTGACTTTTACTTATGTGCAGGGCTTCCTTGGCCTGGGCCAATCCGGTGGTAGAGAGGGCTCAGATTGGGGCCCCCTGGATGTCCTGGGGATCTGAGGACTGTGAGAGAGAGAGCTAGGACACGGATGACCACTTGACCTGGAAGGGGAGAGGCTGGAAAGGGAGCAGCTTCGATGAGAGACGTCTAACCCTATCCAGGACCTGGCCTCTTTATTCTTGTTAGACAAGGTCGAGATGCGGAGCAGGCACTGGGTCTGTTTTTCTCAGTTAGAGAACTCAGCAGAAGGCATAACTTGGGGCGTCATCAGCATAGGCACAGTATTTAAAGCCATGAGGCTTGATTCAGTTACCCAGGGAGAAGGTACAGGTAAAGAGGAAGACTCAAAGAACTGAGCCTTTCCTATAATCCTAGCACTCAGGAGGCTGAGGCAGGAAGATTGCGGGTCCGAGGGCAGCCTGATCTATGTAGGGAGTGCAACGCTAATCTAGACTCCATAAAGAGACCCTGTCTCAAAACAAATGAAAGGACCAAGCCCTGGGGAATTTTTGTCACCAAGGGGCTCAAAGGATGGGACACAGGGGTAAGTCTGGAAGCCACACGAGGACCATCGTCACAGAAGAGGCAGTACTTGGGCCAGGGACCACCCAGCGTCAAGCAGTGGTGGTCGTTGTCGACCTTGATAAGAAAGTAGGGAGGGGCAGGGCACAGCCTGACTTGATATCAAGAAACGGGAGTTTTTATAACAGTGAAAACAGGACGCAGATTTCATAGCAGTGCATAACAAGAAAAGATGAAGCTGCTGACCGCTCATAAGAAAAGATGGAGAGGTGTGCGGTGCTCACTTTACTTGAGGAACTGTGTGCTGGGGGAGGGACCTGTCACCCACCCCATCCCGCTGTGGTTGGGAGCGCTGTTGGCGCCACCACGCTTGACCATATACCTGTGCTCAGATAGGGAGTTTTCAGGCAAGTACAAGAGGTGTGATCGAAAAATACAGTGGAGTTTTTTTGTTGTTGTTGTTTTTTGTTTTTAATTTACTGAAATAAAAGACATATTGCCAAATCCCCCTCTGTCTTTGGACACACTCATCCCATGATTCCTGCCATTTTCTGCCACGGTTCTGGAGGTCCTCTTTCCTGAGGTTCTTCAGTTGCAGTTGTGGCTGCCTCCACATTCAAACTGATTCAAAACATTTCTCTTTCAGGGTCATTTTGACTTTGGGGAAGAGCTGGAGGTCTCCGGTGTGAGATCCGGTGAATAAGGTGGGGGTGAGGACACAGCGTCATGTTTTCACGAGCCTGTCTTTCCATTGGCCGGCACCCAGCAGCAGTCACCATATTTTTTTTTTATCACATCTCATGTACAAAAGAGAACTTCAGAACTGCCTTAGAAAATGGCAAGAACAATGGGATAAGTGTGCTCAAAAAGAAGGGTAGTGTTTTGAGGGGGATTAATGACTATGTCTTTTACCTTAATTTTTTTTTTTACTTAAACATACTGTATTTTTTGATCAGCCCTTGTAACTCTCTTGTTTTATAAACCTGGGAAAGTTCTTGTTCATACCCTTATTACTGTGTAGAGGTAAGTAGGTCCAGGCTAGCAGATACTACCATAAATCTCTTAACACCGTCAGCTTTTTATTAGTAGTAAAATACCTCAGTGTTTGTCTTGGTGTTGTGTGCACATCTTTGGGAAGAAAACCTGAAATACTTGTTTGTTAATCTTTTAAATTTTTTCCTTTTGGCAATTTAACCATATTTAGTGAAAACATATGAAGACATGACTTTGGAAGAGCTAGAGAATAACGAAGATGAATTCAATGAGGAAGATGAACGAGCTATTGAAATGTACAGGTTAGTTCACTTAGAGGGACATTTCGGGGGTTTTGCAGGGTAATAAGATGGTGTGTCCTGAGCAATTAATTTTTTGGCTGAGATGATGTTTGGAAAGGACTGTTACTGGACAGTAATACTGCAGATTTCAACGGAGTGGCCTTATGCTCTTGCCATAGGTAGATAAGTAAGGCTAGATGCTTAGCAAGCGTTGCCTTCTGGATGACGTAAGTGTGTGTGTGCGCACATGTGTTTGCATGTGTCCGCTTTTATGTGTGTAAGGTGTTTCTTTCCTCCCCTTTTGCAGGCAGCAAAGACTGGCTGAGTGGAAAGCAACTCAACTGAAGAATAAATTTGGAGAAGTTTTGGAGATCTCCGGAAAGGACTATGTTCAGGAAGTTACCAAAGCCGGTGAGGGCTTGTGGGTGGTCTTGCACCTTTACAAGCAAGGGTGAGCTCCTCTTCCACGTGGTCTACAAGATGCTCATTTGAATTTGTGTCTCAAACCTGTGCCAAGTATAACCCTTATCAGAGGGATTTCTTTCACTTGCTGCCTTATTGCTCTGTGTTTTTGTTGCCGATTTGCCTAAACTTTGAGGTCTTGTTTCATCTTAAGACTTGCAAAGAGGTATCTGTGACTAATATGGATACCTTTATAAAAGCAAAATAAAAACGTCATCATCTTCTGCTAAACATTCTGAGTCACTCGTCTCCCTTTTCGGCAGGACCGGCCTTTCAGCTTGCCTGGACCACTCTGACGGATGAGGAGTTGTCCTGGCCACATATAAAATATATAATGTAGTTAATGTACATACCTAACTACTTCCTTTTTAAAAGTTATATTTGTTATAACATGAAAACAGAGAGAGCAAGCCACAGGTTGGGCACATTTGCAAGAAACCCTGGCACTTTAAAATTCCGTGTGATTTCTTGGTGTTGTAGACCAAGGGCGACCTTAATAGTAGTTATGCTCACTGACGCTTTAGATGCCCAGGATTCCCATCAGCCCAGTGTAGTTCTTCAATTACAGTGTCCAGTGCTTGTTGAGGAATGTGTTTATAGCAGGAGATACTTTCTGATCTATTGCACAATTCTGTACCTCCAGCGTTCCTGTTCACCCAGGTAGAGTGAGATAACATAGCCGTTACCTTTTGCATTGAAGCTGTCCTTCTGAGTCATCGTTGGGTTCAGCTAAATAGGACTTTGTATTTTGAGATCTTCACATTCCCTGAATACACTAGAAAGTTTTTTAAAAGCATGACTCCGTCTTTCCAGGCTAGTGGTGGTGAACCTATGGTACACATGCTTAAGACAAAAGATGTTAATATGTGAGTTAGGTTTTTTTTGTTTCTCCAAACCCCTCAGTATTCAGGTTTGATTGTGGTGTTGGCACTTTGCAGTGAATAAATGGGTTCTGGGTTGCAGTTCGGCTGCTTGTCTAGCAGGTTCGCCATCGCCGTTCTAGGTGCACACCTTACAGAGGGCAGTAGGGCAGCTGGGCTTTGTTCTGTAAACACGCAGGATCACAGCTGCTTCTACTTCTGTTTCTGTAGGATTCCTCTCTGTGCCCTGATCAATCAGTACTTCAGCGGACTGGCAGCGAAGTTTCCTGATGTCAAATTTATCAAGGCCATTTCAACAACCTGCATACCCAATTACCCTGATCGGAACCTGCCCACAATATTCGTCTACCGTGAAGGTGATATCAAGGCTCAGTTCATCGGTCCTCTGGTGTTCGGCGGCATGAACCTGACAAGAGATGGTGAGGGGCTCTTGGGGCTGGGCGAGGGAAGATGGAGCCTGCTTCCCAGCTCCCTGGCTGTGGTCAGGCCGACAGGTCACGTCCACCTTTGCCCCTGTGTGGACAGCTCTGAGTAGGAGGAAGCACATCGAATCTCTCCTCTGAGACGATTCATCGTGTTTTGTTTAAGTTGCAGCTCAAGATCATTGCCTTCAGTTTTTAATTATTTTCTTCTAATTTACATCATATTAGTGACACCAGCTTATGTGTAAATGTGTCTCAGTTGAGTACCTTAGTAGCTTTTACATTTGATTTTAGTTGACTCTGCTGCTAACTCTGGAAGGATGCTCTTTGTTCCTTTCCACCTGTTACCCAGGGAAGTGTTAAGATATATATCCACGTGTGGCCGGGCATGGTGGCGCATGCCTTTAATCCCAGCACTCGGGAGGCTGAGGTAGGAGGAGCGTTGTGAGTTTGAGGCCGGCTTGGGCTACAACGTGAGCACAAGGCCGGCCTGAGCTACATAGTGGGACCCTGCTTCAAAAAACTAGGGCTGGGAGATTGGCTCAGTGGCTTACGCGCCTGTCTGGCAGGCATGAGGTTGTGAGTTTGATCCCTGGTGCTGCAAAAAAAAAAAGAAGAAGATATATATTCACGTGTGAAAGGGACCTAAGGCCAGAGACATTCCTGCCAAGTGGGATCCTTTATCTCTTTACTGACATGACGTGTCAGCTACACTAGTCTTCAGAAATGTATTTTTAAACATTACCACTAAGATGCCCACCTGGAGAAAATAGAAACATAAACACACACATCGAGATGCATCAGTTATGCATGTTTCCATTGTTCAAAGATGTAAATAGTATTTCAAAGTAATTGATAGCTTACTTTGACCTTTTATGATCAGCTCATGAGGTATAGTCAATCCATTTTCTGTTGCTGTAACAGCACACCTGAGGGCTGAGTGTTTATGAAGAAAAGAGGTTTGTTTGGCTCACGTAGCCTGGCACCAGCTTCTGGTGAGGCCTTGTGCTGTGTCACAGTCGCATTGGTGTGGAGAAGTGAAGGGGAGGCAGGCACTTGTGCAAAGAGAGACCGAGAGCTGCTTGCTTTATAACACCCACTCTCGAGAACCATCCATTCCTGTGAGAACCAGTCCAGTCTTGGGAGACCAACAGGAATCCCTCCTAAAGGTCCCACCTCCCGACCTAAACCATAGCTGTCTCCAGATATATCTAGTCTTTATTTCTAGGTAGTCTTGAGGATACTTGTACATGTATGTGTGTGTGTATGGATATGTAAATACATTTTTGAATCGGGAATCAGAAATCTTAATTTTTTAGCAGAAATTTGTTGCTTTTTCACAACATCCAGCCAGTGTGCCTAAAGCTGAAAATACTAGGGTAATAATCATCTCCATGGAGCAAACCCCAGCGCGACTGAGATGTAATGGACAAAAAAGAAATGTATATATTTAAGGTATATAACATGATTTGCTTTAGGAGTACAATGTGAAACAGTCACCACAATCAAACTAACTAGGATATCCAGCACCTCATGCAGTTATCTCTTCTTTTTTCCTTTGGTGAGAATACTTAAGATCTACACTACACACAGATTTCCAGCATTTAATGCGATCGTTAATGATGATCACCGTGCTGTATATTAAATCCCCAGGACTTGTTCTGCTCACCACCCCGTGGAGCACGTTAATGGGACTTTGGGAAACCTGGTGGATTTGTAGCGGAAGCACCTAGTTAGCGTTGACCTCCAGGCTTTCAGTTTTAGAATCTCCTGGGATGCCCTTTAGGAGTGCCTGGGTTCTTTGATGAGAAATGCATCCCCTGGTTTTGCTTCCCAAGGTCTTACCCTCTGTACTGTTTCACTCATTTATAAGAGGGTTAAATACAGGAAATGCCTCTTCAGTCTCTGATTGCTTAGTTTCCGGTACTGTATATTTAATTATTTTGCATCACTTGGAGCAAATGTATTAGCTCTAGGGTGTCATCCAGCAGTTTCCTTTTGATCTTAGTAGGTGGGATGTTGGACATGAGGCTGACATTTTCCCTTTAGTTACCTAAAATTACATTGAGTGATGCAGCTGCCTTGTGACCTGGGGAGGTTATTTCCTCTAAATGTCTCCTGCATATTTCTTTCCTAGGAAATTGTCCAAGCTGGGAAGCTATAGTGAAACCCAAGGAAAGCTTTATTCTTACTGTAGTTTTCATATAGGTTCGAGTTTATGTAATATCTCATGTGATCTCATCTGAAAAAGTGTTTTTGCTTTTTCCTTCTCATGAGTCCAAGTTTTTTTTGCTCTCTTTTTTAGCACTGTAAAATTATGACACTAAGATTGTCATCAATTTTTGATGATGTTTTCTGTTTAAATGTATATATATATGTATATATGGCTTGAGGGTGAGGGGAGAGGCCACGTGCTGCAGTGCTGTGTGTGACTTGCGCTTCCCCTTCCGCAGAGTTGGAATGGAAACTGTCCGAGACTGGAGCGATCAGGACGGACCTGGAAGAGAACCCCAGGAAGCCCGTGGAGGACGTGCTGCTGTCCTCGGTGCGGGGCTCCGCCCCCATGAGGAGGAGGGACAGCGACTCGGAGGGCGACTGAGGCTGCAGCCGCCGGAACTTTCCGAACTTTCTCCACGTGACAAGTCGTCTGAAGTTTTTTAGAAAGAAAAAGCCAAGAACGAAGCCTTCTGGTTTTTAGCCTTTTTATAATTATGCTTCACATCTCATACATTGCACAAGTAATCATTGTTCAGAATCGTGTTGAATTTCTTGGAGTTCTCTTTTCAAATAACATTTCTTTTCAAGAAAATTTAGGCCACTTATTGGTATGGCAAATGGCTATATTTCCCCATTTATGTTTTCAGTAAAAGGTAAAACTATCCCCTGTGTTTTGAAATATAATTGCTATATAGAAAGGAATGCTGAGTTTTAAAAAGTTGAATATTGGGAAAATTGTGAACAAAGCTTTATAGTTGAGTTTTTTTGTTTTATAAAGTTAGCAACAGAATTATCAACTCAAAAATGTAAGAGTGCTGTATTGGGAAAATATGTTAATATTTATTCTGTTTAGAAGAAATGGAAAATTTTTGTGGGAAAAAAACCTATTTTGTCATGGCCATAATGGACAGATTTTAATTTATTGCCATTTTTCTGTAAGTGTTTTTTAATGGTTAAAGTAACATTAAGATATCAGTTCATTTTGACTCCTGTAAATGGCCACTTCAAATTCTTTTTTTTTTTTTTGGAAATAAAATATAAATACATGAACTACCTCATTTAATAGGTAAAAAATACATGAAGATATTTTGTGAACCAGGAGCCTTTATCTCTTCTTGTCACACTGATACTGCTAACAGAAAAATAGGGGAAATAATAGCCAGTGTTTGTGTGGAGTGACGCAGCTCTTAACGCTGATTTGAATCTTGCAAGAATCAGCACAAAGTACTTGCAGATGACACTGTAAAATATTTTTTGCTCTAATTCACAGAACGACAAGCAGCCATGACCCACTTTATCTGTCAGAAGTTTCTGTCTTATTTATTTTTCTATCATGACAGTCAGCACAGCTAAAACATTTCCTGTAATGGTTTTACCTTGAAGGGTGTTCATGAAATTTTAATTGCAGGGTTCAAAGACCCTCGCTGAGTTCTGTCCCAGCTTCGGAGGTTTGCAGGAGATCTGCCTCCTTAGATCTTCAGTTGGTCACTGACAGCTCAGTGAAATGTAGGGGAGAAAGGGTCGGTGGTTTCCTGAGAGCCTAAGCACGCTCACAGGCAGACGCCGTGTTTGAACGCAGGCGGTGTCTGCCATTCAGAAGAGCAGGGGTCCTAGTTCCACCGCAGAGCCTGAGCAGGCTCGCATTCTGAGTATCCACCGTGCCACTTTGATCTGAGTGTGGAAACCGACCTGTGATCTTGACCCCTGCAGAGGGGGCCCTCAGCTTGAGTGCGGCAAGAGCTCAGATGCTGTCCTCTCGCATAGCATGGAGGATCCAGGCAGCCGTCCAACCACTTGACTGAATCAGAGAGCCCCCAGTGTCTCCACCCTAAAACTAGGGTTGTGATTTGGAACGTGACCTGCTAGTGTCTGCAGGTTAGCTAATTCCGGGAGACATCCCCACGGTATTTACCCTTGTCTGCCTTCTGTTTGCTTCAGAGCACTATTTGGTGAAAGTGATGAAACTTGGTTCTTAAGCACTGTGTGTATCTAATTTCACAGCAGAAATTAATTGCCTTCCCATCATTAGGATAAATTACCCAGTACTTTAAAGGTGGAGAGGTTTGATTTGGCTTATGGTTCAGGGGCTTCAGTCCATGGTTGGCTGTCTCCCGGGAAACATGGTGGGAGGGCGTAGGGGAGAGGCTGCTGATCTTAACTTGTGGCAGCCAGGAAGAGAGTTTCCGATCAGCAGTGCCACATTCTGTGCCCCAAGGGACTTAAGGAAAGCTGCTTGGAAAACAAAAGAGGGAAGGGCTACTGAAGGTCCTGTTGCCAGCATCTGAATTTTGCTATTCCTTCCAGCTTTAAATTTGGCTTTCTTGTATAATGACCCTACATTTTGACAAAGTACTTTTCAAATGTGACAGGCCAAATGTGTTATGACTGTCGCCTACTTCAGGAACATGTTTCCCTGAAGGTGATTTTGTCTCAATTCTGGAACCCCGCTGTCACTTGTGAATACAACCTTCAGGTAGGTGTTTCCATCCTTTCCGCAGATAGGCTGGCCAACCTCACCCCCTTCGGGTCATTTCCCCAGGGGACCTCCAGTGGTTGCCGGGGCCTGGGAGGGGGGACATGGGAGGGTTGAATCAGTAAGGCACATGGGTGAGAAACTAGGCTGACTGCTAAGAACGGTGGAGACAGGACAATGGGAATTTGTCAGATCCCATAGAGCTTTAACAACACAGTGAATCTAAGAAATCCAAATTTTAAAAGCATTACTTTGGGAGCTAGGGGATCCGTTAATGGAATACAGCATGTAATAGAACAATCAAACTGTATTACAAATGTATGAAACACCCTGGCAGATAGGAGGTAGAAGAACAAGGAACAGCCTAAGCAGCTTCAGAAATGAGTGGAACCTTCAAAGAGAAAGGCAGAGAAAGCTCACACAGGTGCTGTCTTCTGACTGTTATTTCTCACGGGTGTAGGGGTCAGCAGTTACAACGCTGCTGCATGCAGATACTAAATTGAATCAGTGTAAAGTTGCTAGCAAATGGTGAGAGCCAGATTTCTCACTGGGAGAGTGAGAGTTACAGATAAATCAAGGGAAGGAGGTGAGAATGATCCAGGTAGTCACAGGTGAGAGTTGGAGATCTCAATACTGAACTCAGCTTTAGCATGCAGAAACACATAGTGTGTCCACAGGTTCGTATGCACACACACACTTCCTTGCTGTGTTGGTGGAGTGGGCCTCAAAGCAATGACATCCCAGTAGCAAAGACCACAGCCGCCACTCAGATCTTGGTTACAAACCCTTTCTCTAAAGAAGGAACCAAGGCTCTTTGGAGAGGTAATTGATTCTGAACCTGGAACAGGAAATAGAGATGGGCCTGGAGCACCTTGTGGTGCCAGAAAGTACAGAAATGCTAAACAGAAAACAAAAACCCCAAACAACACTGGAAGTGTGTTGAAGGGATCTAGTGTCAGCGACGGTTGTCCCGATGGCTATAAGTGGAACAGTTTGAGCAACTCAGTAGATACTGAGTTATAATATGAAGTATAAATACTTTTGAGTCCATTGTGACAAAGAAATAACTGAATAAGTGGAGAGAAAAGGTCATCTCCCACGTAGAACTCCAAGTAACTTAGGTGGGTTCTTGGCCAGTCAGAGATGCCCCCTCTCCAAACGGAGGCTGCACATACAACTTTCTTTCAAAGTATACAACACGGAAAGGCAGGGGAGAGGGTAATTTCACAGTGTGCAAACCCAACACTGTCTCGGCTAGGCCAAAATCAACCTTGACAAGTCACACTGATAGTCCGGCCTCTGGGTACACTATGAAACTGACTCTCTGATCTTTAGAAACCCTAACTCGACAAAAATATCTGACAAATTCTTACCAAGAAACGTTCCACAAACTAGTTGTCCAGAACTCTTCAAATTGTTAAAGTCATCAAAACAAGGAAAGTCAGAGAACCTGTCCCAGCAAAGACACGAGGTGGGGAGTCCTGGATGGGATCCCAGAAGAAAAGGAGGCCACCAGGCCAAAACAAAAGAACTCTGAATCAGGATGGAGTCAGTTACGAACCCACAGTGACCCATGAAGTGTCAGGGTGCACCGTGCTAGTCCTAGGTTAATCCTAGTGTGAACTGGGTGCTGTGCTGGCTCCCTAATTGTTCAGAAACTCTAAAACTATACTAAAAAATAAATATATTTAACAATAAAGTGGTGCAGCGTGGAGGTAGCTCTCATGTGTATGGGACCCCAGGGTCGAGACTTTCCTTCACACTCCTGAGGCTGCCACCCGCCACTGAACACCATGGGCATCATTTGTGTTACCACGAGAAGAAGAGCAAGGAGAGTTGAGAGGCTTGTGAATGTTCAAAGAAGGCCAAAAATAAAATGATCAGCCCAAAGAATAAGGTCTACCGTGCTGAGAAAATGCAAATGAAGAAGACCGTCAAGCTGCATGAAAAGAGAAACATCAGACGCAAGGATGATGGAAAGACTCAGCAGGAGCGGTCTGCTGGATGGAGCGGAACGGTCTGAGCCAAAGTTCTTTCCAACATGCGTAAACAAACACCAAACGCCTAGGCAGGAAAACGGGAAGTCCCACTGCCCAAAGTCCGTGCCTGGGACGGGGTGGGGGGAAAAGAAGTATTTAAAGTTACTCCAACTGGAGAAGGCATGGGAGAGGATGGTCACTAAAGTCTGCTTCGTGGCTTTCCACCTGAAGAGGAAAGGTTCATTAGGCCAATGGGCTTGCGATTCAAGAAGGCCCATGTGACACATCCTGAACTGAAAGTCACCTTTTTTGCTGGCCAATACGTGGTGTGAAAAAATCCTTCATTGCTCCTGTATACGACTTTGGGTGTTATGACCGAAGGTTCAGTGACTGAGGTGCAGCTGAGTGAACTGGGCCTTGTGATGAAGGAAGCAAGGTTGTTCGGGGTGAACACGCCCAGGTAACCAACAACCCTGGGAACGATGAGTGGACAGGTGCAGTCTTACTGGTTCCACAGACGTCTCACACTGTAGCTTCTTACACTGATCGAAGACCACAGACCAATGAGGAAAACCATTACTGTGACTACTACCGAGCAACTTTCATAACTGTAGTCAGCAAGAGAACTGCTTATTAAATTGTAAAAACATTAAAATGGCAAACAACAACAACAACAAAAAGGGATTCCTGAGTCACACCAAAATGGGAATTGCAGCTCGTTAAGAAAGGCAGTGCTCAGGCTTTTGGTTGTTTCCTTGCTTTTTTGCAGTGCCAGGCATGGAAGCCAGGGCCCCTCAAAGGCGGGGCAACTACCCCGGCCCTGAGTAATGCCCAGACCCGGTGCTCAGTTCCCGACTGTCCCATGTCTATAAGAAAGGGTCAGAACTGAAAGGCCACGTGGGTCTCAGTTTGGCTCTGCCCAAAGGCAGGGACTGAGCCAGGGTCGAGGTGCAAGGCGGACCCCAGAGGAGATCCCACAGTGCAGGAGGGCGGGCTCTGAGAGGGGAGGCAGGGAACCAGGAGGCCGATACAGGGTGATGGTCTGAGGGCAGTGGTGGGGGTGAAGAAGCCTCAGGCATCCTGGGAGAGGTGTCCACCCCTAGACGTGAGCCTGGGCTCTGCGTCCCCTGACGCTGGCCGGGCCAGGGCTGCTCCAGGGTGTGAACTGCCAGGCGCTCCTGCACTGGGCTTGCACCGAGCTGAGCCATGCGCCCGGCGGAGGACGCCGTGGATGCTGCCGGAGCAATGTGGCTCCGAACTGCACTGGACACAGCTTTGTTTTACGCATTTGAAAGACACGTCACTTACATACAAGCGAACGCAGATTTTTGTCATTTCTCCCTCTTCTGCATCCTGGCAAGGAAAGTAGAAGCGAAATGAATTGGGTAAGGTGTTCCTGGACTGTCCTTCCACTGAGTCCCACGCAGGGGCCTGTCTTGCTAGTTTGGAAACCGGTGCTTTCTCAATCCTACCAGAAGGTGGCACAGGGTGACAACTTGCTCTGGGCGGCTGAGGAGGAGGACAGCCTTCAGGAGGACAGCCGGACATCTGGCCTTGCTGATGTTAAAGATGAGGAGAGGGTGAAATGACACTGTTTCATCCCAGCCTGGATAACATGTGTCGGGCTCATCTTGACCATTCTAGGTTTTCATTTTGAAAGCGAACCATCAACTCTTGGTCTCTTTATTGACTTTTAAAATATTGAGAATACCAACTTCCTAATAAAAGCAATGCTGTCACTGTTCCCTGAGTGTCTACTAAAACAAATTCAGTCTTTTAAAGGAGGGTGGAAAGCCAGCACTTTTAGCTAAGTAACTTTCTTCAAGATTTGAAAAATTTAAAAGAAGTACATCACATCTATAATCAATATATATCGCTATATAGTGTATCTGTATCAGTCTGCTGTCTGATATAGTCCCAAGACTATAGTGATGGGAGTATGCCAAAGGGATTTAGGGACCAGCACACAGATTTCTCAGTGGCTAAAGCTGGAATAATTTGAACAACTCTAAATACTGGATTATATCCTAGTGAATAGGTGTCATCTGCATATATTTGTATATACATAAAAAATTGTGCTCAATAAAAAGCCAAATTGTTGGTAAACAAATCTTTTGCCTTTTAGTATCACATTTTGTTCTACCTGGGGGTTGGAAGACCTAGATGAAGCAGTCTCCCCCCCGCTCACGTTTACACATGTGCACACGTATGTGTATGTTTAACGGCAGTAACTAATCAACATCAAGATCAATCATCAGCTTCAGGTCACCTCCCTTTACTGATTCTGGGCCCCCAAAATTTCCTGATTCTAATTTGTTTTCCCAATCCTACCTGGGGCGAGAAGTTCAGTACACACGGCAATTATATTTCTTAAACGACGGTTCTATTTCTTAGTGGAAATCCCCACCCCAGTTCTCAACTCACAAGCTGAGATGCCCCAGCCCCTCCTGTGAGTCCCCAGGAGCAAAACACCCTGGTTTTCAGGGGACCCTGCAAGGCTGCTCCCTGGTCCACGGAGCTGCACGAAGCTCCCAGCTCCCACACGAGCTTGTGCTGCCTTCCTTTTAATGACGTCTTTCCAAAGCCAGGGTTTTGGTAGTTGCTGTGATAAAACCAGGAACAGCTGACAAATCAACATGGATCAGGGGTGTATGTTATCCAGTCAAATTCCAAGGTTGGAGAAATTACTCAGTGCCCAAAACAGGCACTGGCATCTCATTATAAGCAACAAATCAAGTGGCCTACTTTTCATCTGTACCTTTTCAAGCAGTCAAAAAAAATTTTTTTTTTGCAGCTAAAATTTTTAAGACATAAAAGCCAATGAAGTCTCTTAGGCATAACGACTTAATAAAAGAAATGTCAGGTATTTCTTTTGGCTAAGAACACAATGGAAACCTAGTGAGCCATGGGTCCACGGAAGTTTAGGAACCCGTAAACTGATAAATCAGCATTCTGGTTTGTAGTTAAATCTGAAACTGTTGGATGACACTAATCCATTCCTGAGACCTGATTACCCCTGGGTCAGCCACCAATACTGTTGAATATGTCAGGTCTGGGGGGTCCCCAAGTAACCCTAAAAGGACCGATCTTCCCGAGCCAAGGAGAGTCATCTCTGTCCTTGCCATTACCTGCAGCACAGCGTGGGCCACTCATACTATCACGAGCCTGAGTTTTCCTGCCTGGGCCCCAGTTTTCTCCTTCAGACTAAAGATCCAACCCACATGGCTGTGGTGAGAATTAAATGAGCTGAGATTTGTATAGTACAGTACTTAGAAGGGTTTTTTAGTGTTTCATTGTTTTACTGTTTCAATATCATCATCATCATCATCATCATCATCATTGTCACTATTTTGAAATCATGAGGTTTTGGCTCAAGAAAGATTTGCAACTTAAGATTAATTGCTCAGCCTATTACTTGTGGTTCTCAACTGCACCTCTTATGACTCAGAAACTCTTAAGGTAAGTTTGTGAGTTCAGTTTGGATGAGGACCTTAACTTACATTTTTTTAATGTTCTCATTTGGGAACTTCATATAGTTTTCTTCTGCTTCCTCCTCCTCTTCCTCCTCCTTGTTGTTTTCTTTTTCTTCTTCTTCTTCTTCTTCTTCTTCTTCTTCTTCTTCTTCTTCTTCTTCTTCTCCTCCTCCTCCTCCTCCTCCTCCTCCTCCTCCTTCTCCTCCTCCTCCTCTTCTTCCTCCTCCTTCTTCCTCTTCTTCTTTTTCTCTGTCTTTTTTCCTCTTCTTCCTCTTCCTCTTTTTCTTCTTCTTCTTCTCCTTCTTCTTCTTCACTTCTACCATACTACCATTCCACAATACTTTTTTGTATTCTTACTCTGTTTTTTCCCTATGCTCCTCCATCTTTTTCTCAGGATGCTAAGAACTGCTACCCATCTCTCAGTCATCTACTTTTCGGTTTCCTGGAGGAGCCTTCTCAGCACAAAGCACACAAGGCCTTTATGTCTTCACATGTGACATTTGTCACTTTCTAAGACAACTCCTGTCCATGTGGATGAAATGCTGGTTGCTTTGCTTTTTCTGCATTGGTTTTCTTTGTCTGAAGCCACTACTGCATCATGGTGCATTGGGTTATCTCAGACTGTTCATCAGTGTGAGAGATTTAAGGTCTAAATCCTTGGTAGGGCACAATGCAGAAAGAGGTGCGGTTGAGGCAGTGCCAGGCCAACTGATAGGCTGGGTAGCATTTGGGTCCTTCCTCTGACATTCAGGGACCCTGCGATGTGAATTCTTACAGGATGTTATACAGACCCCAGAGGCCTGTGACCACATTCTGAGACCAGGAACAGGGGGCCTGGGGTTCCAGACGCAGTGTTTGAGTGTGAGAGGGAAGAACGGAGTCAGGCGAGTGTGGGACATGAGGCAGAAGAAAGCTCTTTGAACCTGAGCAGCCCCTGCTGGCCTTCCTGCTCCAGCCTTGCTAATGCATCCCCCAGGTCCTGCTGCCTGATTCCGCCCAGCACATTCTGGCTCCAAAGAATCTTGGAAAAGGAACTTTTAGAGTCAGAGATTCATGTCTCTGAGTCAATCAGTAGCAATGGATGGGGTGGGCAGTGTCCCTTCAAAATGGCGTTCTAGTACCTTATACCAAATGGATACACTAGCTCCCAGGGCCCCCTCAGGGTCCGCGTGTACTGGGGACCTGCCATTGTTCTCATGCTAAACCCAATAAACACATGATGTGCAGATGATTTCCATCTGGATGTTCCCCCAAACCTCACACACTCAGAGGCGGAGACCCATGGAAGGTAACTGGACTAGGAGGTGCCACAGCCGGCGCAGTGCTGGGAAGTGGGGCCTGGGTGGGAGAGGTCGGGCATGGGCAGCATCACCTGGAAGGCTGCGTCTCCCTCCCTGGATCCTTCCTGGCCGCCATGCTGTGAGCCGCTCTCCTCTGCCGGACCCCTC